>JAUMHA010389102.1:0-11941 GCA_032359765.1 Saxidomus gigantea
CCTTAACTGTCAAAGTTTTGTTTTATTGGCAAGCACTAAAAAAGTCGAGCGCGCTGTCCTACTGACAGCTCTTGTTTATATCCGTCTTCATCCAATTCTTGGTAAATTCAATAGTGTACAGGTACATTGAGGCATACTCACAATATGTAGATAATTGCAGAACAATTTCCAAGTTATAGAAGTCGTTTAATAATATGGCCATCGGTGATACTTATAGCAATCGTTTGTTTGATATTTGCTTAATAGTATGTGAAAGGTTGACACAAATCATTTTCTAGCACTGTTTACGAGCCATGAAAACTTAAAATTTGATATACTTTTCTTTGATTATTCACAGGTGAGACAGGATAGAGTTCCAGGAAAAAAGGAACGTAAACGATGTAAAGCGTCAGGCGCTCAAACACTCTTGGTATATTTGAATCAATATAAATTGACATTTTAACTACATTACATAGGTTGTGAAGAATTTTGCCATCAAATACATGTATATCTATTGCTGTTAGAGAAAATTTAATGTATCATTTTACTTTCATATAAATTCAAAAGAGTTTTGTCGTCTAATTATGGTAGGTGACGTTGTTTAAGTGTGACAAATGGCGTCAAAGATGAATATATTCAATGTGTCATTATTGCGGGCCGCTATATTTAATACGTGGTGAGTAAAAGATGCATGGAAACTGAAGCACAAGATCGAATATATGCGTATCTCTTCATTGAAAAACTGAGGTACTTCTGAGATGAAAACTGTAGACACAGTCTATTTTTTGGAAATGCAAGAGTTGTCGTTTGTAATTGAGTTGTCCTTCGTTTCATAGAGGGCGCAATACACGCTGATAGAAATAGAGAAAGGCGCTTTTCACGTTTCAGGCTCAATCTACGCTGCGAAAAATGGAAATATGATTGCTCTTTTCACTTACACAGCCTTTGACATTAAAGTAACGAAGTACAGTCGACTTATAATTTTTGATTGCCTTTTTAAATATATATAATATCATATTAGCCCATTTTTTCCGTGGTGTAATTGGTAAATGTTCCTGCTCTCTCACTTTTGTATAAGTATACTTTTACGAATCCACAAGTTCGAATCCCACCTAAACCCAATATTTAAAAAAAATATATCTTCTGTCTTAATTATCATTTTTAGCTTTTAAACCATTTTAAAACATTTTACGGCAAATAATAATAAAATTGTATGCATGTCAAATTGATAAGGATAATGGTAATGTAAAATTGAGACATACAAGGAACGGTCTATAGAGCATTCCTGGACATACTGTATAAATAACATTTGATATCAGTAAAGTTTCCATACTACAGGTGAGTCAGTAGATGTGATGTCGTGTCAGGCTTTGCTTGTTCAACCAGAATTGATTTCCTCGAGTTCTTTTGGGGCCATGCCTCAACATCAATCATAACCAATTTCCAAAATATTTACATTTACTTTGTATCCCAGTTTTACTGTTTTGTATCTACCGCACAAACGAAGCTAAGGTTTCACGTACTTAAATTCGTGCATTGTAAATTCAAAAAAGCACAAAAGCTGAATTTCTTCCCTGTCGATGTGAACGACTTAAGTTTGTGAATCGTATATGTGTTATATCTATGTGTCTAATGAGCCCTATAAAGTAGTATTAATAGTTTGATCACTATAGGATTGCCAACGAAAATGTATGCTGCAGGACATCGAATTCCACTGCGGCTGCTACCGATTTTTCTTTGACATCAGTGGGATCAACAGTACGGAATTTCTTGACGAACCTTTTGACGAAATCAGTGGTCAAATACCTTGTAACACAGAGTCACACTACAGATGTATTCAGAAGAGGCTCACAGCCTACATAACAGACCCACCCAAAGCGTGTGTCACATGTCTTGCACCTTGCAAGTAAGTACAGCATGTTAAGTTTTAGGTAAGATAAAACGTGTTATATATAGGGATAACGTCACTCTAGTACAATCAATTAAGTAAAATGTAACAGGAAGATGTCAGTAAAATCAAAGTCTATTTGTTTTGTGTGCATATGCAATGGTAAAATCAACAAAACGTGAAAATAGCTAACTATACTATGCGAGACTCGCATCACTGGTCATGCAAGAAATTGCTTGGTTTGGTGCTTTTGTTAGAAAACTGTAATACAGCGCTACCTTTAAGTACAAGATAATATATTGTTCAATATTACTTTACCCTGGCAGAGAGATAGTTTATGAAAGAGACATTTCGATGGTAGCTTGGCCGAATGAACATTTCGTACCAATACTAAGACGAGTTATGACGACAAAGTTACCCGATACCTATTTTGTTGAGCATACGATTGACAGAGATTTCGTCAGGTACGTCCACTGTCTATCTTCTTAGAGCACACGATTAAATTGTTAACAAGATTGCTTACATACTTGTAATTACTTTATATAATACTTTATTTATTCAAAACCGCCTATGCACAAAATGGTTATTTCTATATGTATTTTCCTCAAAGAGGCAAACCTAAAATGCGATTAATTTGAAAATAACGCAAAAATTTCTCAGTTATACGTGATTTGAAGGAATCTGTCACAAATATTCAGCCAAAAAAGGGTAGGGTTTGTCCCTTTAAAGCAACATCTTTACAAATACTTTGAGTCAGATTTTGCAAAAACCTTTGAAATTATATAACATTGTACAAATCGAAAAAGCCATATTATATTAAAGGGCAAGAATGGAGCTTAAAACTAGTATATTCTTTGAAAATAATTATACTACACAATATCTGAGAATAAATCAATAATTAATGCTTTTATGAAAATTGTGATGGTCACTTCGAACAGTAATATCACTTTAATAAAGCAACCTACTACTACGTTTTAAGATTAGATGTTCACGTTTCATTAACAGTTGAGTAGTCAACTTGGTCTTCATATTGCATAATATTATAAGAGTATAATTCTAGTAAAATCTCCAAAAACAAGGATATAGCACATGAGAGTCAATCTAAGTGTTCCCAGTCAAACTCAAGTAGTAGTCGAAAGATGGTTCATAAAGTCAAAGCTAGCCTAAGGATTGTTTACAAATAAATTCGCAAAGTCAATTTACAAAAGTTGATCAATTTCAGCTTTCTTGCATTGACCCTTGACACTGATATAGAAATTGAGGTTTATCCTTTTCACATATTTGCATGGGGTGAGCTATTATGTATACAACTAGGTAGGTATGTTACCTGTCTGAAGGTCTACCTAAGTTATTTTAAGAGTTCCATTCAATGCAGAACTCTGATTACAATGGCAACCAAAAGGTCTTCTCGAAAACCGGAGAGCCAATAGCTAAGATATTTTTGATGTAGTATTCACTTCTTGACATCTACCACGATTTTTTTTAATTATGATCCCCGGGTCTAAATTGAGCCCATCCGGGGGTCATTAGATTTTAAATATACTAATATTTTTAGCATTTAACATTGCTCAGTGAACTTTTACTAAGGATCAAGGTCACTTGATTTTACATAGGCTTATAAAGTAAAATTTTGTTAAGAATCACTGCTATGGTCTCAAGCCCGACACATTAAGATAATGTCTAGAAACCTAATATGACTGTGCTATGACAACGGATCTTGATACATTGTAATATTCTCGTTTCATTTGATGTTTCAGAGGGAACCTCGCTCTTGTGAGAATATACCTGTCGTCACTGTCTTACCAGCTCATCAAGGAGGAGTACACATATTCGGTATATATACTAGTAATCAACAGAGTTTACAATTTAATTACTTTAAGTTTACTTTATTATTTCAAGATGAACATTTATGAGGAATACTGTATGCTTATCTTTAACAGTAGGGGATTCGGAAAAGTAGGTTTTAAACCTATTTGTTGTTATTTCTGTGAAGTTTCAAGAATATATGTTCACCTGTTTCATTTTCATTTATATTATGAACCAGAACACCGCTAGGTGGGTGAAATATCCTACAGGCAATACATTTCCTTTTGTGTAGATATTCAAATGTAAGACAGCATGTAAATAAGATTACATCGTGTCAAACTGTGCCTATACGTGTGTTAGTTTAGTTTATACTTATTTATTTTAGCTCGATTTTGAAGAAAGCTTGTAGCTTATCGAGTCACTCTCGAGTCCGCTTCCTGGAGGCACCAGAACTGGTGTCATATGAGGAAGAACGTGTTTATGGCATACTTTTAAGTCGACCTTAAGTCGAGTAATAGTTTGTTGCCAAATTTTGTAAAGTAGTGTATTGCTTTGTTTTAGGAAATTGATTTTATCAGTGATATTGGAGGTCAGTTGGGGCTTTGGGTTGGATGTTCCGTTCTGTCGGTACTTGAGGTTGTTGAACTCATTGTTTTAATAGTAGCGAGTGTGAGAGGAGAGAAGAAAACAGGTACTGGGGATCAAGACACACCGGATAAAGATAAAGAAAATGGACAAAGGATTCAGCGGAAGAATGATACTAATACCAATCGGAACACAAATAGATTTGAATGATTATTACATGTACACCGGTAAATAACTGTAACGTTTAGCAAATTTACATTTTTAAGAGATAAAGACTGAAAATTATACTACTGCTGGTAGTGTACATAAGCATGAAGCTTATTATGCAGTGTATGTTTTTTACTATGTCCATTCTTGAATACATTACATTGTAGATAAGTAGAAACATGAAACATTCGACATCTACGGAATCCATATAGTGAAAAACTTTTTGCAGGACACTCGAAATAGACACAGCTACTTAGAATGCCACTATTTTACCGTTATAACTTCCTCATAAAAAAGAAGAAAAAAAAAGTTAACCGTCTTCATACGCAAATGGGATAAGGTTTGCAAAAGGATATGATTGATGATAGTGAAAAGCTTTCATGTTTAAACTATTTAGAAGAAATAACTGGGAGAACACAAATGTGATGACCTAAAAAATACTATTAGTAGTAACATTAAAAAGAATTACTAAAAAAATTATGTAACAACAGAAGAATTCCTTAATCCGAATTTAAGTTGTTACATACATCCAATTTTATTAAGGTCATACAATACAATAATAAATTTATGTATAAAATTCTTATAAAAATGATGGTAAACCTACAGGTCAAATTAAGTGGGTATCCGTAAGTGAAAACGCTATTAATTGGAATTTAATTTATCGTTTGTGTTTTAAGTGTACAAGAAGTACATATATACAATGGTTACAGACAAGAATTACACAGAATTTTAGCAACACATTCCTTTCTTTGCAAAATGGAAATCAAAAATGATAATGTTTGCACGTTCTGTAAGAGCCACGAGGACATCATATCCTATCTTTTTGGCGAATGTCACAAGGTCAAACCAATTACTGACTATGTAATTAAAATGAATTTGATCATTTTGATATTAAATTTGCAATAAACAAGTCACAGTTTTGTTATTGTTGGGAAAACAATAATACAAGTTAGATTTTTCTTTTATAGAACTGAAAATGTATATAAACATTTGTAGATACCTAATGTATGTAAATGAAAAGAATTATTTATAAAACAGTTTTATAATTAGCATGGGAGCTATATCAAATCTCAAAAATATCTGCATCTGGTACTTTTTAATATAAAAATACATATTTTTTACATTTACAACAATAATATTTCAGTGCAACATAAATAACAATAAACTTCCAAATAAGTTTTACTTGTAATCATCAGAAAGAAAGGAAAATAATCTGTTAAACTTTTGACTTGCCCTTTCTTTCAGACAGATAGGTGCCATGTTTGTGTTGTTTGTTTTTCAATATATAAAATAGTGATTACGCATATTGTTTTTTATTAACTTAATTAATATATATAAAGGGGGTCAATACACGTTTCCGTAATTACAGGTATATATGTATTTTATCTATATTTCATGTAATAGGTAGTTACGTCAATATTAGTATAGTATCTGAAAAAGCCATAGAGATTGTTGTCATTATAATCATGTATTATGAAATAAAATATATTTCCCCTTAAAAAATAAAACAAACGGTTAGTCCGTAACAAATTATTAGATAGATAAATTTATTTTGGCAAGGAATTAATTTATACCAGATAATTAAAACAATATATATATACAGTAAATTTACAAATAACATAAAATACTGCAGATTTCAAAATACCGCGCCGTTTCAGTGTTTGTAGCGTATCGATTTATTACATCTAATGGATGACGAAAGTGGATGTAGGCGGGGCTACATTTTACACAGTCAGATAAACAATGTGTCTGTGTTTAGAATATTGCATGGACACAACTGAGAAAAAAAATCGGTCATATTATTTACGGCATTCTGTAGTGTTTAGTTGGTATTTACATACATTTAGAACACTTACAGATACTGGTCTTCCTTTCTGTGTGTGCTAGAGTCCCATCAAACAAAAGGATATCACCATTTGCATACGCATACACTCCGGTACAAGTGTCATTTCACTTATAAACAATTAGTCGCTATCTGTCGCAGACAAGTGTACTTGATATTTATACTTTCCTTTATGCATGCTATTGAAATATATTATAAAAGAAGATAAGCTGTACATACTTAATTCTAATAAAGTATATGTTCTATTTAAAACTGTCGACTACAAATCTTATAAATGTATCTATATATAGTTGTTTGCAGTTTGCTTATTTTTAAATCTCTATCAGTCCATTGTACCATATCAAGCAGGCATAACCAAAATGACACTGAATTAAAGACATGACAACGCGTTTCTTAATATGTCATGTAAAGTGTCTCCCGATATAAATATGTTCAGCTAGTACTGCCTTCCTAATGACTGAAACGCCATATCATCGAATGTTGAATTTTGGTCCAATTTTGCGCCAACGTCCCCATATATGTGAGTTTTTTCACAGTACCATTGAATGTTGTGTTAAAATTCGAATTATATTCTCAATTTGTATTTTGAACGTGGATTTGCCCAAATACATGTATATATTACTATTCACTTGGTTCTGGCTGACAATATACAGGTGCTCAATCAAAAGGTTTTCAACATGTAATTTACTTTTCCCCAAAAAGAAAACCCAGAGCCATTTGCATAAAACAAGAGTGCGTTTCCTCGCCGCAGCTGACTTATTAATAACATAAATTAGTAACAGAAGTAGCCCGTGTATAGATCATATAAGTAATAGTTAGAGGCTAAATAGAAATGTATACAATATAGAAACGCAAAGGAGGGAGCGCTAGCGAAAATTTCTCTATTTTAGCCTCTAACTGACTTCGGGTTTGCCCTACTTTAGTCTTTATTTACTACATTTTATGACGTCATGCGCAAACAGGTCTATAGAGTCTCGCTCTATCAAGATAGAGTGATACATAGAATAACAAGATTCTGTAGTTTTGCCTGAAACATCGTCAGTTACATGAATGCTTATCTATAGAATAGATTACTTTACTTTCGCGCCTAAAGAAATAACACAGTGTTATTTTGTTGTCAATGTTGATACATAATTCTGCTGTCAGGTTTAGTGGAAACTTACGGAGAGTACATTTAAAGCTGTTGTGTAGTTAAATGTTACTGTTTCTGCAAATGCAGAACTTTCGTGCTAATTTCGATGGTTGTGGTAAAAGTATACATGTGTAATGCCTTCGTGTATTTGGTTATGTCACATTAAAAATAGTTTATAATGCACATTCTCCTACTATAAAATGATACAAATCACCGTTAGTTATCTTTTGTTAGCTCAACTGAGCACTAACGTCCATCCGTCGTTTGTTGTCAGCCCGTCCGTCCACAATTGCTTCAAACAACATCTTTAAAAACGCTTGGTCAATAGTGATGAAGCAATGCAAGGATGTTCACTGTCACATTATTCTAAACAAACTATACATAACACATTATGGCAATCCCGATAGAAAAGTTTGTTTTGTTTTTAGATCTACAACCTTAAACAATATTTAACTATAAGATGTTTTTCAAAGTCACTAGATATCCGCGATTTATCAGTTGCATACTTCAAAATCGAGTTTGTACAATTCTTGACTAAGTGTAAAACAATGAAGGATTAAATGAGAGATTCAATATGGGAAAATAAGAAGTAACAATTGGACGACCTATTTGTCATAGGAATGAATTTCGTGAGCATGTAATCTTTGTTGTAAGAACTTGTTCCGCAATATAGTACAGAATATCGCCAAACCTGGTCAAAATATTTATGAAGATATCACAGTGTCAGATCGCAGAAAGCACTACAGCGTACATGATATTTCCATTGTCACCTGGTAATGGCTTGTATATTGTCCTGATCGGATATTTAAAGAAAAAATGTCCTATATCGGTAATCATCACTAGCTTCTATTTAGCTCACCTGGCACAAAGTGTAAGCCAGTGTGATCTATTACGACCGCTCATCGTTTTGGCAATCTGCGTCCGTCCATCGCTTCCTTAAAATGACATCCTTTCTGAAACTTCTTGACGAAAAGTAATGACAATTGGCATTGATGTTTCTTGCATATATAGCTATACCAAGTCAAATTCCATCTGGTTGCTATAGCAACAAAAGACTGTAATCGATAACAAGATTAATAGTCTTTTTCCCCAAAAACCAGAAGGCCAAGAGCTTAGATATTCAAAATGTGGCACTTTCTAGTGGACATCTTTCAAGGTTCTTTAAATCATGTCCCTGTGGGTCAAAGGAGGGTATGTGTTATACATAGAAATTTATAGTAAAACTTAAAAATATAGCAACCGTAATTCCTAGAGCTTAGATATTTAGTGTGTATCATTGTGTAGTATAGTCTGGAGTTCCTTCACCTTATTACTAAGTACTATCATAGGAAGTCGGGAACCAGACTATGTGTAGTAGTCATCAATCAAGTTTGTTCAAAACATGCCGAAGGTGTCAAAAATGACCAGTCCCCAGGGGGATATTTATCTTATAAAGACTTGTATATGGAAATACTTTTAAAATCTTCTTGTTGTTTGATACCACAAATCCTCTAGCCTAGATAGCTGGTATGCAGCATCAGCATTAACATAACCTAGTGTTCCTCTGCAAATTTTGTTCAATTTATATCGATTGGGTCACAATTTGCCCTTTGCCTTGCCGTTGTCTTCTTTATTCTTACATAAATAAGTACATTAAAAGATCAACAGCTATGAGACCAAAAGCTTAGGTAGTGTGTAGCATTGCATAGCGGTCATGTTCCTTGGAGCCAAAAGCTCAGCCTCAGGGGCCACTTGTTTTGTATATACTTAAATGAGGAATCTTAAAAATCTTTATGTTCGAAACGGTAAAATATCAATCATAGAATTCTTATGTGTAGCACTGGCTAGTTGTATTCTACCAATATTGTAAGGTTGTCCCTAGGGCCAAAATAGGCAATATCATTAGTTATTATTTTGCATACGTATAAAGAACTTTTTGTGAAAATCTACATCTCACCAATCACACGGTCTAGAGCTTATTTTGTATGTAGCATTGTATAGTAGTCCTCTCCAACGACTATTCTAATTATATCCCTGGGGCTCAAAATTGACCCCGTCCCTTTGATCGTATTGTTTGTAGGCAACAGAGATGATATGAATTTTTGCACACACAAAGAAGTTGAATGACATCGACCCTGGCCTCTAGCCTCAATCTACAGCAATGGAATTTAAACCATGTGTACAGTTTCTCAAACAAATTCATTATTTAACCTGGATGACATTGACTATGACTTTTGGACCTACTTTCATGTTTGTGCAACTACAATACTGAGACAAGTGTGCAGTTTTGTAAATGAGTGTCAATTTCAATCTTTCGCACTTCTTTCATTAATAACTTCGAACTTCATGTCTATTTCGTCATTCAAATAACATGTAGCATTCACATAAACTTAAAAACTTAAGAACAGTTACTGCTAAACTTGAACTATGTTTTCTGCAAACTAATTGTTGACCTTGTAAATTGACACATGTTTCCCGGGCCATTCTGAAAACCGCAATGATGTAACATAATCTACCTTTGTACACATATATAAATAACTGTAAATATAACATTGAAGCGGACTCCTTCGAGCTCCCATTAAGGGACTTGTCAATGGGGGAAACTAGGCAAAATCGCTCCAGGGGCAACCCGCCTCGTAGCTGCTGTAGCGCAGACTGACGACGTGAGCTGTAGCCCTGGTGTGGTTGTTAGACCACAGCGTGTGTGATGCATTAACACAGAATAGCAACTCAATTTCTGTAGACGACAAGGAAGGCTTCGTCTATGGTTGAGCGATGGATTCATCGAAAAATGAAAAACGGCGTGAAGTCTCTCGTGCCAACGATAGTGCCAGGCAGCAGAAGTTCTCCGCAGCGGTAACGAGTGCCGGTGGATGGGTTTCATCGCTAGGGACGGAAGGCCAATTAGTCCTTTTCAGATCTACATTTTACCTTTTAAGGTTGTGGCACGATCCAATCAACCCCGCTGATTACTAACTAGGTCATCCACACCCAAGTTATTGGCTGCCTTTGTTGACCTATATACTTTCGGCTTAGAATTATACTCTTTGGCTAATACTGACTGGAATTGCAGTCAGGTAAATCTTTCCTTATGAATTAAAAAATACAGCCTGGTTGGAGACATGCTACGGGTCTCATTGTTTGCAAATACTTTCAATCATATGTGACTGCTCTTTATAAACCTGTAAACGAAACGAAACATTGAAGCGATGCGACTGGCTGACAGATGTATTTTTTTTCAATATTGCTTTAGTTGTGTCAAAATTTACAGTACTGTGGTGGTACTTAGAAATTTGTGTTATGGTAATTTAACTTGATGTTACGGCATTTTGGTCACTTTACTTAATGGGGTGTTCTGTTTTTTCTGTTTCTCGTAGAATAGAATAAGTCTGGATTTTTTTCT
Organism: Saxidomus gigantea; assembly: GCA_032359765.1. Lineage (NCBI taxonomy): Eukaryota > Metazoa > Mollusca > Bivalvia > Venerida > Veneridae > Saxidomus > Saxidomus gigantea. The sequence goes on from JAUMHA010389102.1 coordinate 10,823, forward strand.
CATGTTTATGCAGTGACATAATAATATTCCAATTTGGCCAATTTACGCAACATGCTCGCCATTGTTTATGAATAGTCTGGAGTTATAATAAAATATGGTGTTGCTTAATATCAAGTTTCAAACATACTTCAAAATTAGGACATCAGTGTACACAACTTCGTCCACAACAGAAGTTCGACTGGCTCCGAACATTATATAGATTCTCATATATACAGTTTAAACTGCAAAAACGATTACAGTTGTTAACGGTTACAACCGTATGAGATCATACCGAAAGAGTCTAGAACTATGTGACTGAATAAATCGATACGTTTAGTGGTGACTGACCGCAAAAACCGTACAGTACGGTATATACCAGGATTTACAAACGTCACAAACCGGATGTATTGCAAATGTATTCTGGGACTTAAAACACAACAGAAATTTCACAAAAAATCGCTGACATAATTTACTAAAAAAGACACTTCTAAGCCAGCAATGAAGTTGGCTAATATGCCGTGACTTGATTCCTTTGTAGGAATAAACTAATCATTGTTCCACCTAACAGACGCCCAAATATTTACTTACGAAATCGGCTCTTTCGATTTTGTTTTCAGCTGAAACTGGAGACCATTTAATTTTTGCGACGTTTCACAGAAAAAGATGAGTCGGAATCAAGCAAGAAAAGACACGAAGATGAGGATTAGGGCTTTCCCTGTAAGATTGTTTCCATAATTGTCAATTTTAAGAGCTTGAATGAAACAATGTTATTGAATCCTGTGGATTTTGTTGTTCATTGTCTATCCTGACTTTTCACCCTCTTGTCATAATTTTCTCCCAACATATTTATATACATGTACATATTTCTTTGTCAAAACCTTCTTTATCAGAATCAGTTTCTAATAAGATGAGTAATAATTAGAAATAAGGGATTTCTTGAAAGAAAATTGATTTATGCATGAAATTTATAAGCTTCCAAGTTATTCTTGGCTTCGCACATCCAGGTACTGAAAAATTATTAACAATAGGAGGTTTTAGGAATCCCTGATATGACGTCATTCCGGCGCATGCGCATTGACTGGCCGTCAATTGATCGGCCAAAATGAAAGCGAAATAGAGCATTTGACCGTACGGCAGTTT
>JAUMHA010389113.1:0-11940 GCA_032359765.1 Saxidomus gigantea
TACTTGTAGATGAAGCATTCGAAAAGCTAATAAAAGATATACTTGGCGAGAGAGATTATGATGCTTATAAACTCGAACAAACGGAAGACTGGCTTGATCTGTGGCGCGATTTTGAAGTAAAGAAGAGAAATACGCACCCAGACAAAGATGCCAAGATTGTGATGAAAATGCCTGCATCTTTGAACCAAATTTGTGAAAGGAAAAACAGGAAGAACCTAACCGATACCGTGACATCGTCCGGACACGGCGACGATATTCAATTGACAGGTGATAAGATGAAATTTAAAGCAACCCTTTTCAAGAAGCTTTTCGATACGTCCATTTTAAAGACCATTCAGCATACGGAAAATCTTTTCCGTGACAACGAGGTACGGAAAAGTAAAGCTATTCTCATGGTAGGTGGTTTCTCCGAGTCCCCAATGCTACAGAGAGCGGTAAAAGACTCATTTAAAGGCATTAGTATCGTAGTACCAAATGACGCATCATCTGCAATAATGAGAGGGGCGTTGATATTCGGACACAGCCCGAAGTCAATCTCAGAGAGAGTGTTGAAGTACACATATGGAGTGGATGCATTTATGCCATTTGTAGAAGGAGAGCACCCGGAGAATAGACGTGTTGTAAAAGATGTAGGGATTCGCTGCAAAAATGCCTTTAGTAAACACGTAGAGAAGAATCAAGTCGTCAAAGTCGGAGAGCCTCAAGTAAGGCGGTGGTACACGCCGGCTAACAAAGACCAAACTGAGATATGGTTTCTACTTTACGCATCTGATTTGAAAAATCCAATGTACACAGATGAAGGCTGCAAGTTTGTCGGTGAAATGTCAGTTGAAATACCGAATCATGACGGGGATCTTAGACGTAAAATCTGGGTATCGCTGACGTTTAGTGGGACGGAAATCGAAATAGAGGGGGAAGATGAGAGGAGCGGGGACAAAACGAAATTCTCCCTAAACTTTCTTGGTTAAGACTCGTATGTTAGAATGTATTCTGATTGCAAAGCATGGCATAATATCAACTGAGAAACACGTTATTAAACCTTGAACTGTCTTTATATGAACTGAACGATTTGCGTTGTACAACATGTGGGTGCTGGAATTCCTGAAATATAAAACAACGTTGATAATTGATGACCGTTTTGCTTAATACGATAGAGCACTTTGTGTGAAAAGCAAATTTTCCAATTGATATATCATACTTATTGTAACTGTATTATATTGCTGTTTCATTTATATCTTATTATTAACATGTGTATGTACCAGAGTTAAATCGAGGTTATTTACAGAAATGTTTAGCCCCGCCTTAATAGGACAAGGCAGCGGTATATATTAACCCTGCACGTCAAAATGACACATGTAATGATCTATAATGATCTTTGAGTGACTGATATTTAAACAGATTTGTTTGATTCCTTGCGTTTATAACTAATGCCTGTTATTTGTGATTCTGTGTCGTTTCATATAATCAAGTTGCTTATATAAGTAGCTACTATACATCTATGTAAGATTATCTGCCTATTAGCTGCCAGTTTACTGAAGTTGGCACAATGAAGCGTTTATTTAAGCTTGTGTAATAACTCTGTTCTCTTTCATTAGAATTAGTATTAAGATGTTAATTTAAAACCCGAAAAGTGAAAATGTGACGCGATGTGCTGTACGGGTACAATGTCTTAGACTAAACAAGATACTTCGCCAAATTACTTCTAATTGCGACTGATGAAATTACTGTTTTTTCAGCAAATATCTATAAGAATAACTGTATAACCTCTATGGAAGAAACGTTATCTGGAATATCCTTTCCATAATTGTACGAGAATTAAGTAAACAAAAGGTCTATGTCGACAGACAAAATGTTGGTCTGGCTGACCGTTATCGAGTCCTAAGCCTTCAAGTTAGTATCTCCGTTCATTACGAGCGAATATTGTATTGCTGAAAACTGTGGCACCAATGTTTTGCTAAGATTCTTTGGATTAAATATCTGAACAAACACAGACTCAATTAACCGCTAGATAAAGAATACCAGTATACACACTTTCTGTAGTTAAGTGGTGTACAGAAAACATTAAACTCATTTTTTATAATTACGTAAAGTTTAAATTTCACATATTAGTTTTATAGTTTTGACAAAAATACAGTGCGTAAAGGAAATTGTCACGGTGATTTCTTTTTCAGATGCTGTCTTGCTTAAATCAGTGTTACTGTCACAGATTAAAGACTGTCGCGTTAAATTTGATCGAAGAAAATTTGTTGTAAAAACAGGCATCTGAGATATGATAATGTATCGTTTTACAGACTCTGTATATGTCATTACAATTTATTTTCCAGTATATAACGATATATGTGTTTAATTTACCTGAGCACATTGTGCTCATTATGAACTTTACCTATAGCGCTGTGCCCGTATTCGTGCGTCATCCAACGTTGCTTCAAACGGCATTTTCTCCTTAAGTCCTCTTCCAAAGATATTTGGTTGCGCAAAAGGGCAGTCAGGTCAAAAAAAGGAAAACAGTCTTAAAACGAATCCTGTCATAAACTGATGATTTGAATTAACACAATACAATTTCCCACACATGTTCTTCGGGAGACCCTTTACCAAGAGAGAACCAATATTTTGATTTGTCAAAAATATAGCCGCCAGGGGCAAGGCTGATTTTCCGTATATGCATAGAGTCCTTACTTCTCTATAAGAAAACAGTCTTGTATAAATGTTTACTTGTTGATCCTCTATCAAATGTTTTAAGGTTTCGATCCGCCAAAACGTGACAACAGCTGGCGGAACCAATTTCCTTATAACAGCAACAGTTTAAAAAAAAATATTGTCCAAAGATTCAGGGCCAGAGCTTATACATTTGTAATGTAGCATTGTCATTTTTAACATAGACTTGTATGAGGAAACCTTCAAAACTTAATTTGCTCTGTGCACAGTTTTGATATTTGATAGTGGTGCTCTACATTTCATTATACCCCTTGAATCAAAATAGGTGCCGCCCCATTTATCAGGATGAGCTATTAGGACCACACACTGTCCGGCGAACGACGTCCATAGTACGTAATACATCGTCCGTCTGTCCGTCCGTCAAGTTTTTTTTTTGAAACGACATCTTTTCTGAAACAAATAAGCAAATATTAAAGAAATTTGGCAGGGAAGTTTCTAGTAGGAAGCTCTATCAAAGCTTTTGAAATAATTCCATTCTATGCAGAACTCTAATTGTTATCATAAGAATAAAAAAAGGTTTTAAAATCTTCTTCTCTGAAACCAAAAGGCCTAGAGTTTAAATATTTAGTATGTAACATTGCCTAGTAGACTTATACCAAGACCATTCCTGTGATGCGATTGTTGACCTTGTTTGACAGTCAATGGTAGCCAGGTGAGCGATATAGGGCATTCTAGGCCCTCTTACTTTATATAGCTTTACATCAGACAAGACATATCTTTAAAAAGATAAACGGCGTTGAGCTGAATTGCCACGGAAAACATTTACACGAGATCTTTACCTGCAGCTAGCCGCAGCCAATCATTGCATACGTATTCTAAAAATGATATCTAGTATCGTATGAATTTACACATTCAGTCATAAAGCAGTTTCTGACGTCATTTACGTGGGTGCCCGATCCCTGGTATTTGTGCAGCCAGAACAATCTGCCACTTCTTTCCATTTTGTCTTATCAACCGTATTTTACAGGTGGTCTTTTCACGTATATCGTTATTCAGTCCTTATCAAATTTTCCTAGAAATAAATACATTAAAACAGCACGCATCTTATAATTAGGATCGGGACGCATTTCTTAAAATATTTTGTAATTTGTTAGGAGATATGTAACGTGATTATAAGAGTAACTTCAAAAATTGCCGGTTGCACAGCAAAATCGATCGTGATTATGAGAAAACGACCGTCTTGGTCACGTGATCGCTTCATTGATAAATGTTGTAACTGCCGGTCTAAAAATAGACTGCATATACAAACGCATCCACCGATAACTTAGCTTAACTTTCCTAGGAACGATGTTCAGCGAAACAGTTCAAATTCACTATCCAAACCTAAACTGAGTATATTTATGTCGGCTCTTCCAAATATCAAGTAGAGATGATTACTGCTCTTTCTAAATCTAAACTTATTACATGGAATTATGAAGTCATCTGTCGTTCATTGTTATGGGAATCCATTCAAACAACAGTCTATAGGTGTTTGATATTTTTAAAAATGGGTTTTCGAAACTGTCACAAATTATTTTTCTTAATCATTACTGTTACAAATGATGAATGCTCTAAAACGGATATGACAGTAGCTTCTTTTTTATCAACGCTACTGTGCGCGCAACAAAATAGGATTACTCGTAAGAGTTAATTTTTTAATCGAACTGTCGTTTTTCTTTTCCGAGAGCTTTAAAAATTATATTATATTTATCATAAAAACATACGCATATATATGTCAGAAAATACGTAAAAACGGATATCGTCCTTCCCTATTTTTAAACATCAAATATCAACAAAACGCAAAGTAAAGTAAAATAAACTTTTAACGATAACGCTTGCTACGATGCCGGTTTATCGGATGTAACGATGCAATTCGTTAAGACTCTGCTTATTCCTTATTAAATTCAATTAAACACACTCCGCTTGCTTACAACAATTCTTGCATAACGACATAGTATTTTGGTTCTATAAAACGATAATTGCCGCGTCTGAAAAAAAAAAGTAAATCCAAATGCACATTTAATCAATTGGCAAATAGGTAGTTTTGTTTATGTTTAAATATGAGCTGATCTTACCACTTTAAAAACAATTTGAGCACACACAATATCTTTGACAATCCAGACGCAATGCAGTTACAGCACAACAGAAAACTAGATGTCCCCGCTTAGTCTTAGTCATTGTATTGTTTTGTATACTATTGTATTGTATTATGTTGTATTGTGTTGTGCTGTATCGTATTGTATTATATTGTACTGTATTGTATTGTTCTGTACTGTACTGTATGTTTCCCTAACCACAGGTAAACACAGAAGTACAACTCTATTCACACTGCCAACTAAGCATAAGGCTTGTACCGTCACGATTAGTGGTATTCCTCTGACTGAAGTGGAAGAGGCAACATATCTAGACGTAACCTTCGACCAGCGATATACATGAAAGCCCCGACTAGCAAAAGCTGAATCTAAGGCCGGTCGAAAGCTAGCGATACTACGTAAAAAAATTGGTTATTACTGCAAGTGAGAGGATACTGAAGGAACAGGATGACGGCCACAAAGACAAATCAACGAGTGTTGGATATGGTCCAGAACCAGGTCGTTAGGGATCGTTGCTTGAATAATGCATACAACCCCAATTAAGGCAATGGAGGAAGTCACTGCTATTCCACCATTATACTGTAATAGATAATTGGCAGCCGAACGTCACGTTCCGATACGCGCTACGTTTAGCGGACGTGACGTTACTTGTTTATTATTATATACATTGTAATTTACTGCACCTGAAAAAGACGTACAATAAAGTCGAAGCATGTTGTGCAAAATAGCGTTGTGATTAATTTTATTTCTTAGTACCACTCAGTGAAAGACGGGATACAAAGAAAGAAATAAAAGCTTGGGGCCCCAACAAAGAGTCCTCTGAAAAGAGGGAGCTTATCGATGAATCCAAGAAGCTGACAAAAGCAACTCTGCCAAGCTTGGACCAGTCAGAGCTTTCAGAACACTGCAGTATCTGGACTCCAACCGGGTGTGGGAGATAAAAATATTTAAAAAATCCATGACACAACTAGGATCTCAGAGACATGTAACCATGCGGCTCTGCTACAGCTGCTATACAACATGGTGGTGCCGGTATTGTCATCATGTACACGACTGGTGGGTCAGGGACAGTTTGCATACCACTGGCAAGCACTACATGTTCAACAACTTCAAAGTAGAAGTAGAATCAATCATAAAGGCATCAAAACTATTGAAGAGTCAAAAGACGACTGTCATCAGGTGGTCATTCTAACATATGCTCCATTAGTCCTGGAAGCCTTGCCTAATGCCAAATTGCAATCCCTTGCCAAAACAATTAACAGGCTCAGCGAGAAGCGGGGAATGTCCCTTAAATAGATACCCGCACAATATGGTGTTCATGGCAATGATATGGCAGACCACCTGGCAAAACAAGGAGCTATATGCTACCAGCCACTCAATGGGGTCACTTTTGAAGAAAATCTCACGGTGATCATAACTCTTACAAGAACTAAGATGCAGAAATATAACCATCATGTACTAGACAGATGGGAACAAGTTATTCTATTCAGGCTTTGCACAGGACATAGCAGGATCGTTGCTGTATGTATGAAAACTTGAAGCTGTCCTCATCACTGCAATGCTTGTGTTGTCCTCTGTATGATCAGTCAAGAAAAAGTATGTGGCCAGACTGTACCACCCTGGAAAAGAAATAGTTTGGCTGGAAGGAGGATCTTAAAAATACATCTTTCTTGATTGGTGACGATGAAGACGGTGTAGAGAGATCTCAAGTTTTGTTAAACTCCTAACAGAGAAATATTTAAATGATGTTTCGCCTCCAATTGTACAAGCTATCTGTTAAGAGAGAAGTCAAAACTCTTTTAACGTGTCGATAAATGATTGAATTCAGTATTTCAAAAATCTACAGTTATAGAGCATTGTTTTGAGTTAAAAATCTTGAAGAACATTAAACTTATACATTTATTAATTTGTACCTAATGTTGAATACATATTACTATGCATTTGTTACATATATATGATATCAAAGCTATGTCTATATCCCAATTCCGAATCCCTGAAGGACTATGGTAGCAATTGGCAAATCCCTTTCCCAACTCAAGTTAATACAGTTTTCAATCAGATATGTCAAGGTTTTTATATACAAATTATAATTTAATGTTTAAAGTCCTTTATAATCCTTTCAACAACACGGTCTTTCAAAATAAACACTCTTTAATAGCATACACCACAATTTTGTAATGCCGTTTAGTGAGATCAATGTTGATCTGTAACCAATTTTTCGCCTTTTCTATTGTTCAGTTTTATGGAAGTACTAAGATATTCCGAATCCATGAAGGCCTAGGTTTGCCATATGCAAATCCTTTTCCTTACTTAAGTTAGAACATTTTCCACTCAGATGTGTCGGGGTTTTTTTTGTAAACAACCTCTTGGCTATTAATCTGTGATTTATGAACAAGCGTATGTACAGTTGATCTTCAATCGTATTATTTTGTAAACTTTATTTTAAACTACCTTTATCTAGGTTTATAGTGTTTGTAATAATTTCAACAGCATTATTGTATCTAACCCGCTAAATATGTACACTTTTAAAGCTTGTAAATGCTGTTTAGTGCGAGAAATGGTGACGTTTTTTCCCCTAATCTTTTATTTTTCATTTTTACGGAAGTTTATAAATGTATTGTATTTGTTCATGCTTTGACAAATGAAAACATCATGTTTAAACTACTTATGACATAGGGATGATCTCCCAATGTCAAAAAGGCGTACTGGACAGATTTGACATGATTGACCTTCAATAGGATTGATTGCGCACAACTCGCTTTGTTGTAATGCGCTAAATACTGAAATATAACAGAACCGATGCAAAGCCGACCGCAAAACGACCTCAAAGCTGCTCATTTACGAATGAGGTAGAAAAAAAGTCTTCCCTATAACGTATTCAGATCTCAAACATTACGATGAATCCACCAAGTAATATAGAAAAAGAATATCATGAAAATAGAACACGAATTGCTACTTAAAATACTTGAAATTACGCTAAATTGAAAAGCGTTTGCGACGCTTTATGTTATTTTGTGGTGCATATTTTCATGTTACTATGATACACCTAGAATTGTTATCGATTCATCAGTTTAAATCGGTATCTTCGCCTAATAAATATACATTTAAGATGATTTTTTAAAAACCAAATGTTTCAGTAAAATCTGTCGGCGAGCAGTTTTAAAGAAATTGTATAGGGGATGAAAATTTTCCATTTTACCATCCTTCTGGTATAGCTCATTAAGGAACTCGTGATCTTTCGCATGCACATATGTCTGGAAAAATAAGAAGCTTAACTATGATGCAAAGGCCTACATATTGTTAAATCATATGAACAAGCTAATTACCACAAAATAGTAAAGGCAGTCTGTTGCATCTTTTTACATAGTGTTGTCATTGCTCTGTGATCAGCTGAGAAATATGACTTTTTTTCTGATTAATAAGGTAATGAAAGCATCACATATTTCGTCAACTGTTTAAATTTAGGCTTTGAAAACGAATTGTTCATAATGTAAACACTACAATAAATTATGTGACAAGAATAGTGCGAGAATAGAACCTGTTTTATTTTTCTACAATATTTTTGATGTCACTTTCCAGTGATACGAAGATATTTATGGAACCTTGGAGCCATAGAATAAGATTTTAGTGACGTTTTGTGTTTGTTTCTGTACAGTTTGGTTTGGCAAAAGGAAAGGGCTGACCTTTAAATGAATTTATACTGCATGGAAAAGGGAACTTATATTTAATGCAAGTGCTTAAACCTTTCACAATGAACGTGAAAGTGTTTACAATAAATGCAATTCCAACAATGCTAGAATGAACATGGTATATTTCTAGTACATGTATGCTGTTTAAAATAAATATGTAAGCTCAAAAAGTTCATTTCTACTTTTTAAACAATACTTAATATATCAAGTATAAATAATAGTCATATAGAGAACAATGATCATCATATAAAGAATTTTTCTCAATTAGTATATTTAATGCATTTCTTTTAATACACTATATATATTTTCTCATTTTCGTGAAAAAATCATAAAATCCATCACATGTATCTATAACAAAATAGTGGAGGGAGTGCTTTCGGGTATCCGTTCTCAAATAAGTTATATCAAAGACGAGAACAAAGTGCTTAAACAAACACACGCTAACCCAGTAAAACGTGTCATCGACATTGAAATGCAACACGCTGATGATGACCAATACAGTAAACGTCACTCTTTTAGTGATTCTGGTATCTACGAAGTTTATAGCGAAAACTCCGACGTTGTAGTAATAAATTATGTAATGCTCTAACACAGGGTTATCTCTCGGTGAAATAGATGGAGGTCATAGAGAGATGTTCGTAAATGAGCACCTCACACTGATACGCTCTAAACTGCTGTCTGCTGCACGTAAACTTGTGAAGGAAGGTACACTCCTAGGGTCCTGGTCCACTGACGGAAACATACTGATCAAGTCCCGGTCCACTGACGCTGATACTGATGACACCTCCGATGAGATTGATATCCCATCTGTAAAACCGCGTGTCACATTGATGGGAGACCTTGATCCACCTCGTGGTTTTTGTTATAAACTCTCTATGAAGTCTACTATATTGTGTACTCAACCTTTGATAAATGGATACCACTCACGTACAAGAATGTTTTTACTACAAGGCATCAAAGACGTCGCATTTTTTATGTAACAAGAAATGACAGATACTTATATGTGCATACTAATATCTAATCCATAATTTTGATTTTAATAGAAAACGTCATAATGATTCATAATAAAGTTATGCTATAGAAAGACAGCTTTTGCTTCACTTATGTGACCACGTGATATCTTCCGCTTATCAGTAACCAAGAGTGTTTCCTTTTAGTTCAATGTTTTGAAAGTGAAAGTACAATCTATATTCCCCCAAAAAAGCTATATTTAGATGGGATCCCGAAACAAAGGTGCAACTAAGGCGAACTTTCATCAAGGATGTTTTAGAGTTTCTCTACTTTTTTAACAAAGATTGCGTAAACCATTAGAAACTTTCATTAAAAAACGCTTTATATTCTGTGAAAATAACATTGTGAACAAGTTCAATCGATTAATTTAATATTTTGCGCAGTTCGTGGAATACGCACTGTTAATTCACTCACCTGTCGGCCATTTTGTTTACTTTGTAAAATGGTGAGTACTTTTTAAAACATTTAGAAATATTCTTGTGACTGTGTCGGAGGATAAGAGTCTGGTACTGGTTCTTCCCAGGAAAATTGGTAAGGTAAACTGCCCGCCTGTTAAAATGACCAAAATACAGTTCGAATGGGCGTAAAACTCATACAACACATATATTTAACACTCATGTACACATGTATATACTGTTTAAGATGAAATGATACTAACAAATGTCGTGTTTATACATAAAAACTAGTAGCTATTAACAATGCAATCATCATCATTTTTAGAAGAACTTGAATTTTTTATGTTTAACAAAAACGCACTGGTTTTGTCTGCAAATTCACCAATACATGAATAGTTGATCCTTTCGCTACAAGCATCAAACGTTGTTATCTTTATTGCTATGTTTAGAATGTATGTAAACCTACATATTCTTATCTTTAACAAAATAAATGAAACCAAATACATGTAGTGATGATCATGATAACAAAACAGAACACAAAGAAATTAATCATTAAATGTAATAAAATTTCTTACATATGATCAGCTTTTGAACTTACAGCATACTGTTGTTTCTATGTCATCATTCTATGGCCTTCGCATAAAATGTGCTCTATTCCGGCAACAAAAATGACTGTGATGTTAATACAGTATAAAGGTTATATAAAAAGTGTACGTCTAATGTTTTTGACCTAATTCACCAGAGATACATGTAAAACAAATTTAGAATATTCATAATATTAAGTAAAGCTAGCTATCTTTATGGAGGGCCGTCGAAAACATAATCAATCGGCTTTGGAGACTTCAATATTAATTGTTTGTGTATAAGTTGTTATATAAGTTTCATAAAAGCGTATCAGTATCTCTTGTTATCCCCCGCTGATGGTAATGATCTCAATCCGGGCTTTTTCATAGGAACCAATGACTTGACTTTAATGGAAATTAATAGACTGCTTCAGTATCAATCGGAAATGTCTACATTGGCGGCATATTCAGTTAAAAGATTTTTCTAGAAGTTATTGCCCTTTGATAACATTTTCATATACCTTCGTGTCCTCGCTATTTCTCAGCAGCCTCAGGTTGGAATTCAACAAATCTTCATTGGGAGTTTCATTAGCAAGAGGAGATGCGCAAACATGTTCTAGCTAATTGATTTTTCATTGGATTAAGTCGCCACCATTCACAAAGTAGAGGGATTAGCCATTGTCAACCTGGCTGGTGTTAACTCTTACTTATATTGTTTGATGTTGTGTTCTGGTATGAGTTATTGTTGCAAATTTTGTGTTATTCAAAGTCAACAGAAACCATGGACATATGTTAAATATTTAGCACTGAAAAGACTATTCAATTACAGACGCTGCATTTTCTCGTGTTGTTAAGACCCTGTTTGAGGCTCCTCGCAAAATCGATTGTCTAACAAGTTTCATCGAATTATACCTTCTTCTAAATCGATATCAATTACTTATATATATTAGTAAACTGATACAGAAAACGAAATTGAAAGAAGGATCAAAACGCTAATATGTTCTATAAAATGTCCCGCTGAGGCAAGACTTTTGTGATAGAAGAGAGCAAATTTATATGAAAGGGCCATAATTCAATGAAAACTTACTGGACCGGAAAAAACGCCCAGTTCCACTTGTTAATGAAGCCTCCCATGAAGATTGGTAACAGTTCAGAATGTTGTTTTCGGTCATTAATACGGATGTGAAGGTATATGAAAAAAAGTAACCAAAGGGTATTAACTCAATAAACATTTTTGAACCCAACATGAATACAGTATGGCTATCTTTTTATAATGACACTTTCTGTAAAGTTTCATTGATTTCAAGCCAGGCGTTCAGGAAATAAAAGTTGCTAATATATACTTTATGTATAGATAATGAAAGGGTCACAATCGAGTGTGAATATGTCTTCAAACCGAGAAATGCTTGCAATATACGCAAAAAAAACAAAAATAATATCAAACAGGGAATGCCACGTACCAAAAACGCAGCCTCCCCAAAACGAGCCCCACAGC
>JAUMHA010389124.1:0-11938 GCA_032359765.1 Saxidomus gigantea
CAGTCGATTTCACTTTGCGATATTGGGGGGTACCGTCAAATGTGCTTCAATTACTAATGAATTATTGGTCAAAATCTAATGATATTTTGGTAATTTGTTGATTAAAGATGTTTTTTTATTATATTCATATAAAATACTGTATATATTAACAAATACATCAGTTTAATTCACCTCAAATGTTTACCCTGCGTTTCTTTATCCTTTCAGTATATTTCGCATGTAGTATTGCCTAGTAGACCTTTACCAATTTTGTTCAAATCATGAGCCCCGATCAAAGTTGACCCTGTTTATGTTCATGCACACTTGGGAGAATAATGAGACTGCTTAACAATGTTGTGATTTCAATGTCTTGTGCAGGTCTTCCTTTCAAATAATACCACATTAAAGCAGATACATGGCATATACCAAATATGACGGTTTGTCGTAACAAAAAGGTTGCACTATCCCATACGAAAGGTGCTTATTAATAACAACCACCTTCCAAAATAAACTGTGTTTCATCCTGGACAAGACATGAATGTCATATGGAATGAAGACAAAATAACCACTGCTGATTGTCAATATGACTAATCTTTGTTCCTAAAATTCCGAATACAAATTACAACCATTACACAGTAACAATTTACTGAGTCATCCAAAAACACACTTAATACATATATATATTAAACCAACTATATAGCTATGAAACTACATTGTGAGAACAAGACCTTTAACGGAGGAATCTAAAGCAATTATGCAGTTAAAAACTGATATTAAAATAACTGTTTTCTACATCCTATGTGGTCAGATGTATACGAAGTTAACTAGCTACTTTCAACTTAAATGGTTTACGCTTAATTGATACACTTTGAATCGTGCTAAATACTTGCTATCACACGTGACTCCGATTAAGTTTCATTTGAACACAACCAAAACCTCTTGCAGTCATTAACTAACCTACACCCGTCTCTCCATCATCACAATATTTTCAGCTGGTCCAAACCGTTAATGAAAAATAACCATATTGAAATTTTGCCTATTGGAAAACCTCGTTAATATGTTACGAGTGCAAATGGATTATAGATGGTTTCCTCAAAAGATTACACAATCATTCAAAGCATTCTATCACCACAATCCCTTGTAATACAGGCTTACAGTATCTTAAAGTTCACAAAACAGTTTCCCATTTTCTCTCGGACACAACATGCAAACAATGGTCTCTTTTCACTTTACAAAAAAAATACTATTTCATCAATCCTGTAAATTTACAATACTATTTTATCAATCCTGTAAATTGAAAATATCCTATTTTATTAAATGCTGTAAGTTAAAAAATCCAATTTCATAAATTATGTATATTAACAATCCTATTTTATCAACCCTGTAAATTAAAGATTATTTTTAACTAAATTAATAAATGGGATCCATCAAAATCACTGCCTTTTATCTTCATCTAAATACCTTGTGAATCAAAAACCAGTTAATACAATATAGAAATGACTCGTGCTTGAATTACGATGTCGATTAACCTCCAGACCAAGACTGTTCATGGCAAACATTTTTGCAAACAATTATTTTCATTGTAAGGATTGTTACAGCTGTACATTAATCATGATTACAATACTAATGGCTAAATAAACAAATAAATGCACCAATGCACCACTGTTGTCTCAAAATAAGGCGTTACAAATTGATATTGCAGTTCTCATATCCCACCTACCATATCTTTTTTTGACCCAACTCTAAATAATTTTTTAGCAGTCACAATTTAAATCCGTCACTTTCCACTGCTGACAAGAATATGGCACTCAGTTTAACTAAAATAAAATAGTTTTAAAAAATAACATATTTGGCCTACCTATCTTACTTTTTCTCAGGATATAACAAGAAAACCAAACTATTTTTCTCAGCCTAATTAAAGCATAAATACTTTGCCACTTATCTCACTCAGTCACTTATTTTAGCAATTCAGTAACCACACATTTTGTCACTTTCATTAAAACATTCATTTCGTAAATAATTTGAACTGTCGGACAGTTTTCTTTGCGTAATTAAGGTCATGTAACAGCACTTTGAGTACTGATAAATCACAAATACAATTTCTAGCACTTGTTTATATGACAACATCCTATGCAATGTCCCCTGTAGATCTTCCTTTATAAACAGGAATGCTTATTTTGCATTCTTTTTATACACATCAATCACATCTTGGACATCGTCTTTAGATCCCATGTACACCGGACACCGCTCATGTATGTTGGTTGGTTGAAGGTCAAGGATACGGGTTGTGCCTGTGGTGGCCATTCCTCCTGCTTGTTCCACAATGTAAGACATAGGACTGGATTCATACAATAACCGCAGCTGAAATAAAGTTTCAATTAATATTAATCTGACTTGATTGAAGACCTCCAGTTATCCAGTATGGCGTTAATGATCCACTCCTGAACTAACCCTGTGAAATCTTTTGTCACTTTTACTCAAACATGAATCCTGCATATGAAAAACAGAGTTACTGTTTAAAAGTCATATTTAATACGAACAGAAAACCTCTTAGACAAATGTTTCGAAAAAAACATTAATCCAAAGATTGAGCATGACAAAACAAAGAATTTATAACCATGGCAACCAGTACAGCAGTGTGGAGAAAGAACGTGTACATCTTCAAGACAGAATAGTTAAAGTTGCCGATTAGAAATCAATAATCTTCCCACTGCTAGGATCCTCTCTCAACCTGACAGTTTACCTGAGAAAGATGGCAGCCCTGTATAGAGGAGTACAAAACTGGTTCTCCCAGGAAGGAGGGTTAGGTAAAATTCTTAACAGTAAACAACTGCAAAACTGTTGATTCTGATGCAACTTCCAATAAAAACTAGAGCTAATCACTAAATGTGATCAATACCCCCGAAAGACTGCTTTATAAACTGAGGAAGTTCGTAGTGACAGAATACCTTGCAAACAAACTAAAAAGAGATATTGTTCTTGGCAATAACTCTGTAATTTGTCAAGATAGTGTTATGGTTCTTTTACACTGCACTTCCTTTCAATGTGCTTGACCATTGTATGAAGTTGTATTGAATTCCAACCAATAGTTTTCGAATTATGCTCCGGACAATAAATTCAACAAAGGGCAATAACTCAGAAATGAGTCAAAATACAGTCATTGTTTTTTTGTACTGCACTTTCTCTCATTGTGCTTGACCTTGGTATGAAGTTGTATTGAATTCCAACCAGTTGTTTTTGAATTATGCTCTGGACAAGCAAAAGTAACAAAGGGAAATAACTCTGTAAATAGTCAAGATGGAGTTTTGGTACCTGTGCCCTGCACTTCCTCTAATTGTGCTTGACCATTGAATGAAGTTGTATTGAATTCCAACTAGTAGTTTTCAAGTTATGCTCCGGACAAGGAAAATGCAACAGACCGCCCGACCGACCGACCAACCACTGGGTGACTCCTATATACCCCCCTAAACTTCGTTTCAGGGGTATAAAAAAAATAAAAATGTTGCTGGGTACCTTTCCCTTGGGTGCCTCTTTAGTTGCCGGGTACATGAAGATTCCACCATACAGCAGTGTCCTGTGTACATCAGCTACCATGGAGCCAATATATCTAGCACCGTACGGCTTCCCTGTCTAAATATAGAACTCAGAAACTGATGGACAGTTGACAATACCTTCTAACCTGATAATAACCATAGTTCATGTATATCAGATAGAAAATGAAGTCTACAGAGTGTTTACAAGATGTTTCTATAATTTGAGATAAAGACCTAATAAGTTTTTACCTATTAAAAGCAGACCTAATTTCAAATTCGATTTGAATTTCATTCAGACTCACATCCTGATCAAATCTTATGAAGTCATGAATGTGATTTTTAATTTTTGATTACTCGTAAATGAGAATATAATGATACCTATTGTTACCATAGCAATTTACCCCCCCCCCCGTCCCTTTTTCGACGTCGACAGACAGACGGGCAGTGCGATTTTTATATGCCCACCTTTTGGGGAATAAAAATAATCGTATAATGCTACATTCAGAAAAGTATATTTTGTCAAAGACATTGAGGTGATCATCTATTAAAATCTAACATATGAATTCTGTCCTATGACGGATTTCGTGCATTGCTAAACAAAGCTATTGTTTCTGAATCCATACTATCCTCACCTTTGGAAACTTTTTACTTTTAACATATTCTTTTGTAGATTCATCCCATGTTGCTTCATAACCTTCATTCAACGAGTAAATTTTACCCCGTGCTGGGATTTTCAAATTACGCTGTGTCAGTAAAAATTCTCCAATGGACTGGAAATAAACAAATTGACATTAACAAAGTAATTAAAAAGCTTTGATATGAATTCAATCTAATAATGTTGAAGCATGACAAACAGACAGATGGACACATAGACAGACCAGTGGAAAGACAGATAGTGGAACGATGCTCTCTAAGAGTCATCGTACTTTGTTTTTGTAACTTGATTGCATTTTTTGCCTCATTCGCAAGGTTTGGACATAAGAGAAAATTCGGTAAAGTATGTCACGTATAGACTAAAGACTACATCACTACATCTACATAATTTCTTCATATTTGACTGGACCAAACATTTCAAACAGGTAAGAGATGTTGCCATACTCACAGGATCCAACATAAAAGTGTTGACACCATTTCCTGTAGATAATACGATCATAGTAGCGCTACCATATAAGGCATAGCCAGCGCACACCAGCTTGTTGCCTGGTAACAACACATCCTTCTCTTGCACTTGACCTTCACCCTCCTGTACAAAATACAGAAATGCTTAACAATCTATCATATTGTAGAAACAAACCAATTTCATTATGAAAAGGGACATAATGGTCCTGCACTGGTGGGGCAATAGAAAAACTTAACAACACATTTCAAGACAGTCAAATGAGAAAAAGGTTTAAGTGTCAATGACCATAAAATTGCATTACGTACTCAACCTTCTTACCAAGATCGCTGGGCAAATCTGCTCACATAATTAGGCAAGATGTAAAAATGAATAAAATATACAGCTTATTTTTCCATGTAAAGGTCAAGGACGGAAGGTCACAGTCTTTGTAAGCCTTTTCCAAACTTTGACTCTAGGTGCATGTTATAAAGGTAGGAAAAAGTACAGAACAATTTATATTTTATATACAAACATACTTTTAAGTCATAGTGATATAAATATTTTTACACAGACCTTGCTAAGAAACACAAGGTTCTAAGATTTCATTGTATGTTTTACTCGGGAACAGTTAGTTTATCACATCTACATATCCAGACTGTGACACAATTTGATGAAAATAGCTGACATCTTATTTGAAAAACATCTTACCCATCTGTAGATTCCGAATATTGTACCGATAGAAACTAGACAGTCAATGTTGGAAGAACCATCTAATGGATCAAACACGACCATGTACTTCCCCTAGAATTAAAGTAAATTTAACATGTTCAATATTACAATCTACAAACAAATATATTACAAAAAATGTTTGTTTTTGTGCAGATACATTTTAAAATTAAAAAATAAAGTTGTAGAGGTGTTGCTATGCAATATGAAGTTCCGTACCGGTTTGGGGCAATCTATAAAGAAGGATGCACACACTAATGGTATTGTAAAGGTAAACAACGTTAGTGTACCGTGTCTGCACTCTAAGTGTAAGGTAATATAATGAAAATGCCGAGGAAAATGTGTATGTCACAGATCATTTATTTTTGTTTATGTGTACAGGTGGCAATATAGATACAGCTATATAAAACTGAGATATAAAAACCCAAGTGTGATCTTGGGATTAGGTGACTGGCTGTTTTTTGCATCACATCCTTATGATATGGGTAATAGTTGTGAGACTACAGTCCATGTATGTACAAACTATACAGAGAGGACGGAAATACTGCTGTATTACACTAGGTGAAAGGGTTTGAACCAAAAATGTGAACTTGACCTTGGGAGCAGGTGGCTGTGTGTGATGCATGACAAACCCTCTTCATATGGGTAACAACACTGTTAAGTTATTTAGAAATAGGTCAATGCACTGAGAAAATACAGAGCAATGCAAGTGTTGCAATATAACAGTAACTTACAGAGTTCGAGCCCTTAAGTATGATCTTGAGCTGCTGAGCAGGTGACTTGGTGTTCTGCATGACCCACCCTCATCACATGGCTAACAATTGCGTTAAGTAATATCCAAATCTGTCCATGCATGTCGAGGATACAGACCAGAAACAAAATTGCATGTAGTGGTGTTTGAGCCCCAAGTGTCACATTGATCTTGAGAGTAGTAGGTGGCTGTTTGTTGTGCATGACTTATCCTGGGGGAGGTATGTGTAACAATTGTGTGAAGTTATGTCAAAATTGGTCCATGCATGTGAAAGATACAGACCAAAAACTACCGTAAATTGCAAATAGACACACAGACGGAGCAGCTCAAACCTATAGTCCCCAAGCCGGTCATATGACCAGTAGTGGACTAAGACATTAAAATAGTTTACAACTTTTACCACATACTATAAATTATTTACACAAACAATCTTTCTAAACTTTTTATCATAAACAATTCAAAAGTAGATCTAAAAATGCCATTATCATAATGAAATATCACAATGTGACATAATACAATGTATTATACAGTATGTAATTAATTTCTGTAAGTCATGCAAACTCCATTTACATGTACTACCCTTTGAAGGAGATGGTTTTATAAATAAAATGAGGAAAAAAGAACAGTTTTCAACAACAACAACATATAACTGTAACAAAGTGTGGTTTTGCATTGATTTTATGTGTTAACCCTTAGCCAGCTGGTAGCGATTCTGCCTTTACAGCCAGTGTACATCATGATCCACACGGCTTAATCATGATCTGCATTGTTCGTTATTCAAAACGTAAATTTTCACTGAGCACCCCATTGAACAAATAATGGAACCATCCAAATTGAAAGACAGACAAGTCCATTTTAGAAAATCCGGAGGGTCAGGGTTCACAGAAATTTCAGTTTTTAGATGGTGTCTCTCTAAAGTCATTAAATATAGTACTGATGTTAACAACAAGAGGCCCATAAAGTATCACTCTACTGGACTGACTGGACTGTTCTAAGTAAGCTTTGTGAAAAATCAAGGAAAAGCTGACAGAGGTCAATGTGACCTTGAGCAATTTACCCCAAAATCAGCAGGGATCATCTTATGAAGTTTGATAATTAATCTAAAAATATTGAGATTGAATGATTTTCAAAGTTAGGGTCACTGTTACCTTTATCTTTGACCACCAACTGACCCCAAAAACCATAGGGATCATCTACAGGTTGCATGCAACCTTCTGAGCAAGTTTCATGAAAGTCGTCAAAGGAAAATTGCGACCTGTAGAGTGTACTTAAGGAAAAACTAAAGGAGGTCACTGTGACCTTTAACTTAGACCCACTGACCCCAAAAGCAGTAGGGATCATCTACTCAGTAAGACCAATCATCCTATGAAGTTTGAAAGACTGTGGGTGATATGATTTTCAAAGTTTGGGTCACTGTGACCTTGACCTTTGCCCCACTGACTCGGAGCAAGTTTGATGAAAGTCAAATGAAAATTGTGACCTGTAGCGTGTTATCAAGGAAATATTTATGGACAGACGAACAACCATAGCATCTTTGTTTTTTTGTTTCATACTTGAAGATGTTGTTAAAATGCTCAACATACATGCAAATATATCTTTTCACATTGTAAAATATTAGTTTTAGTAATTTTCTTTCTGATTTACAAATAGCGCCAAATGCTTCTTCAGCTTATAGGCCAAATTTTGTGCTGGCTGTAACTAGAAATTAAAGGGCAAATTGCCAATTTCAGCACCTGTCACATAGTTATCTAGCATTCAAAACTATTTATCATTCAATTTGTTTAAGGTTATTTAGCAACATTTAAAATTCTCCAAGTACCTGATATTATCATAACTTCCTCACACTGAAGAAGCTACTGTAAAAGAGATATTTTCAGGGGGTGGGGTGGGGGTTCAGGAAGCGAGTAAATGCAAGTTTTGACAATATTTCAGCTACATATTTGGACACAAGTTTCGGGAAGTACTTGTACTAGCTATATTAAAGGCTCTTATCCTATGTTCCAATGATCAATCTGCCAACTTTCTCAAATACATTGCATAAAAAGTCAATTGGAAGAAAGAACTTTTCCAACCCATGACTCTCAATCAGTGACAGGTTTAGTGATATTGCAAGTACCTGACACTGCACTTTCTAATCTGCAAAATTATGTAGCCACTTAAAATCACTTGCAGCCTGTGCCGGTTGAGTGCTATCACACTACACTCAAGACTTTTACCACGTGGGCCTATAATACTGCACGCTTAAAAGGTTCATTTTGAAGCAACGATTGGTGTACACAGGAAAGAAAGGTCGCAGTTGGAAGTCGCCAGGTAGAAACCATATATCAAAGCATCAGAATAAGCTGTTTCAGCTTGAACCTGTTCCCGTTTATAAAATAATCACCACCACCAATAGCTTTACACTCTTTCTATTTATTGGGCAGGTTTACTTGCCATCCATTGAAAATTCTGTACTTACTTCTCTTGTACTAAATTTCACAAAATGACCATAAACCTGTTAGTATAGTACTTTGTTAAAATTAGTTCACAAGTCTTCACTATGTCAGTTAAGTGGCGTGCTTGATTCATAAACTGTCGGAAGATTTTAAAGCATTTTCATTGGATGACAAATCAAGCTTCCCACTAATAAGAAGGTCTGCGGTCTATTTTTTCTTAATATTTAAAATAGATTAAATGAAAACTAACATATATACAAAATTTAGAATTACACGTTAATGCTGTTAATCTACGTACACTAGCATATAATGCAACTGCTGCAACAAAGTAAGTGAAATACATACGCTACTTTCTCCGGAAGGTCCAATATTCTGTGTAAGTAAGCATAAGCTTGTATAGAAACAGTAAGCCAAAGAAATAAAGCATTATCTAAATTGTGTAGTCCGCAAAGATTTTATCTTTCAGAAATATTCAAAGAACAATTTGCACGTAAACTCTCTATCACCAACTGTATCTACTTCTCTGACATTGTTCATAACCATTTCTATTAAAACTTTGAGGAAACCCGTCCTCAATGCCAGAATTTTAAAAGGTAAAAAAAATATACATATAATTATGTATGTTTCCGGTCTTTTTGCCAAAAACATATAAGGTCAGTCAGTCTTATTTGGTCGGAAGCCCTTTTTGAAAATGTTCTTTTTGGATAATTTTCTTAAATAAAAATCTGACGTCAGCAGTAAAAGTTAAGGTCGGTCAAGAGTCCAGAAACACAAGATATATTTTTTCTGGTCTTACTACAAAATATATAATTAATTATCATTATGTATTGGTCATAATCAAAAGTTTTAAACCAGACTGACCCAGTCCCAAAATTACTTAGAACTGACAGTTTAAAAACAGTGCAGGACAGCTATGACATGTTACTTAAAACTCTGATACTGAGTCTAAAGTTTAAACTGTTGCCTAAGTGATTATTTATAATGGTTGACAGCACCAAAGACCTTCCCTGGGTCTCCAAAGGTTCTGTCATCCGGTGAAACTAAATGTAATTTGTACGTGGATTGTTTCTAGGGAAATAACTGAAATCTATGCTGATAAAGTGATATGGTTAATAATTCCATGTTGCTAATTGATTTATTTTGCCACTACGTATTATTTAGAGCATTTGAGGACTAGCAGGGGAACACATTGGGAGCCATTCCAGTCGACCGACTCTAAGAAGCACTAGCATCTCCATTGTAATTAAACCGGACTCAATATCAAGCAAAAGTTGTGTATTGATCTAAATAATGTCGTCAATTATCGAAGATGTCTGCAAAACATAAGCATTCATTACCACATCAAGTGATTTGGGTAATTGTTTGCTTTGCAATTCTGTACGATTGAATGATCTTCAGAACTAGCTAGCTAACTTATCACCAGAACAGGCCAACTGTACATGTATGCAGTACGTGCATTCAGATAAAAACTTATGAATGCTTGCTTGGCAATTTTGCAGACAGTGTTTAAGTCGAAAACAACAGCTTGAAATGGTGCCCATTTGAATACTGTAACAGGCCTAAGGGTCACTGACCATATTGAAATTCCTGATAGAAATGGGTTGTTTGCTCTTAAACAGTAACATTAAAAATTTTGCTTTATGACCATGCATGTTTGATGACAACTGGATAAAAAGTTTAAAATTATTCAAGCTGGAAAATAGACAATTTTGGTGGACACTGACCTCGTAAAGAGACAGGCATGTAAAAAAACAATAAGATGTCAATCAACTATTGAATCTGACCATATGGCAAACATTTTTGCATTGAAGCATTTTGGCAATTTACCTGATAAACAAACTGTCATTCTAAATGTGTGATTGTGCAATGTGTAACCTTGACCTTGCAATCAATAAACAGAAAATAGCCAAATAATGAGCATTTTTGAATGAGCTACTTGTGTTACTCTAGTAAAGAAATGGCGCATGCACAGTCGAATAACTCGACCTTGAGTTGTCTTTTTATGTGCCATTTTTTCAGATAATCTCTAGTCTAGCCAGCCATCTTGAACCCTGGTCAACTCAGGACAACAGGGGGTAACACGGGTCAAGCAGATAAGAGATTAAGCACATGTGCATTGGTTTAACCAAACCTGTTTGGATTAGAATTCTGTTTACTCAAGTAACCCAAGAAACTTATTCGAAAATGATCATGGTGTTCTTGCATGCCTGAACTAAGACAAGATCACAGTACACTGTCACAACAACAGAAGATTCATTAATATGTACAGCCAAAAAAGAGAAAGCAAATTAAAGGCATAATATAACCCAAGACTGAAGATAATGCTGAAAAAGCAGAACACCAACAAACTACACTGCAGATAGCTTATATCAAGTAATTTAAGAACGATGTTTCTACTACATGTACTTGTATTTATAGACATGCAGATGCTAAAGTTCCATTGCTTACCTGATGACTGGGTTCAACAATGATTGCATTATCATTTTCCTCCGAGACCATAAGGCACGTGAGGAAGGAGGATTTGAACATGTTGATGAAGAGGTCATTGGCAAGTACATCAAGCTTCTTCTGCTCATCGCCCGTAACATTTGTAGTACCAGAAATACCATACCTTCAAGTACAGTTTGCATAGTACCTTTGAGCATTTATATACATAATAATGATGAGCGAATGTGTTCGGATCACTGTGAGTTACATTCAGACAAATGGCAATTTTAAACCAAGAACAACATGTACGAGCACTGTGTTTGCATGGGTCTTTGTTATGTTCCTTCAAACTGTGACTTTCATATCAGAACACTATTTTTACTAGCTTTTTGTCTATGTCAGTATGTATCTTCACTCCAAAAGTCAGTAACGTTCAGGCACAACAAATGAAGCAGTTTGTGGACCATTATGCCTTCAATTTGTCTTCAAGAAAAACTAGAATTGGCAGTGACAGATCAGTCTTACCCATCATAGAGAAAAGCCATTCTACAAAAATCACATCTATGAAAGGAGTCACACTGCCTAATTAATTAGACTGCACCAAAAACAAATTTATGATGTCATGTAGCACTGTAGTAGCCTAATTAATTTGACATTGCGGTGCAGTGACCTAGTCTAATTAATTTTATGTTGAAGCCAGCGAGATAGTTTTTGAATGGATATCAGATCCAATTAAGAGCTGTCCCTCACAAGTGACGAATGCCCCCGAAAGAGGTGTCTCACAGTCGGTGTCCTCTCCATGTGCTCAAAAAATGTGCTATGTAATTTTAAAATCCTTCCATGCATGACAGGGTTACCATGCATACAGTAATGAGTATTCCATTACTTTCAAACACCAAGTGTGACCTTGACCTTTGATGTAGGGACATGGTTCTTGCAGACAACACATTGTCTTGATATGCTGAACATTTGTGCAAAGTTATTTTAA
>JAUMHA010389146.1:0-11938 GCA_032359765.1 Saxidomus gigantea
TCATGAACTTGTCCGAGCGCCAGTCGAGCAATCCAGAGAAGGGCCCGGTAACCAACCCGGGAGGATATCTGGATCGGTAAACACTGAGAGTTTTGGAGAACGACCCGGTAACTAACCCGAGGGATATCCAATCTTTCAGCACCGGGGTGCAAGGGCAAGAAGAGAAAGTTACCCCCCCCCCCCCCTATCGGCCATCGAGCATATTTCATATTTTATTCAACTTCGGTTATCTCGATTTTTCTTTATCTCGACTTATTTCCTTTGGTCCCAAAAAAATCGAGATAACGAGAGTCGACTGTACTACATAATTTTCATATTCAAGGTCACCATTACCTTAACCCTCACTTCTGTAACCCTAAAATCAACAAGAGCTGTTTCTAAAACATGTATGCCCCCTTTGATGCAATCAGTAATGTTGAACAAGCAATACATGTGGCATGAAAAAAAAAATGTCCCGGTAGCCTTGACCTTTGACCTACAGACCTCAAAATATTTGACCAATCTCCACACAAAGTTTCAAGATGCTAGGCCCACGCGTTCTCGAGTTATCGTCTGGAAACCATTTTACTATTCCAGGTCACTGTGACCTTGACCTTTGACCTACTGACCTCAAAATCAATAGGGGTCATCTGCTGGTCATGACCAACCTCCACAAGTTTCAAGATACTAGGCCCAGGCGTTCTCTAGTTATCGTCTGGAAACTGTTTGAAACCGTTTTACTATTCCCGGTCACTAGGACCTTGACCTTTGACCATCTACTGGTGATAACCAACCTGCACACCAAGTTTGAGGATTGTAGGCCAAAGTGTCCAGAAACCATTCTGTACCTACTGACCAATTCCGGGTCACTGTGACCTTGACCTTTGACCTACTCACCTCAAAATCAATAGGGTCCTCTACTTATGATGACTAACCTACACACCAAGTTTGGGGATTGTCTGCCAAACAGTTATCGTACGGAAACCATTCTCTACCGACCGACCGACATGTGCAAAGCAATATACCCTGCTTCTTTGAAGGGGGGCATAAAAAGGTCATCCTTTGGTCATGACAAACCATCACCTACAAAGTGCTTGTAACAAATGCCAACTATTTCATAGTAACATAATGCACATCATTTGTGACAGACAGAAAGCTGAAAAATCAAAATGTTTATCCCAATCTACTCAGTGCCTGAAGAAACACTGTACCCTTGTACATCAATACCTGTGATGACATACTTACAGATCCCAATTTCCACCTGCTGCTTTGAATTTTCGTACACTTCCCAGAATGTCATTTGTACCCCACCAAAGAGGTTCTACAGCAGAGTGTTCTTTGCTTTGTGCTGGGATTTCATAGGGCTCACAAATGCCAGAAATGAAATGAAACAATGGCAAACAAAACATCCAAGATGGGTTTTTCCTTGAAGCTGTTACACCCTGTATCAGATGCTCCAAAGGCTTCTGCAAAATTCTGTAAATTTTCAAAATTTAAAATAAATAAGTTCATATAAAAATCAAAAATTTCATAAAATCAAAAGGGACATATTATGGCCCTATTTTACAAAGAGCTCCTTACACCATTTAGAAGTCAAAGTTTTAAAGAAAACTCAACAATATTATTTACTTTTGAGTCATTTGATGAACTGTTTTAAAATAATTTTTTCTACATTAATATCATAGAAAGTGCCATTGTCCATCTCAAATGAAACAGTATCTCCTGAACAATCTTTGAAAAAGTTAACACAAGGACTTGTCCTATAAAATAATTTCAAAATCTGACAGCTGTTTTGGAAAAACAAGCGGGCCATGGTGCCCCTTTATCGCTCACCTGGGAATCATTGTACCCATGTTAAAAATTTAATTGCTACAGCTTCAAAAACAGGAAACTAGGTAGGTAAGTCAAGATCAAGGTCTGCAAAGGTCAAGGTTGAAATCAATATTTAAAACTGTGCATATTTCAAATTTCAGTGCTGAAGCATAAAAAATTAGGAAGTATCTCAGTAGGTGAAGGTCACCCAAAGCCGAAGTTGAAATTTACATGCAAAACTAAACATACTGTTCAAATTAATAGCTGTAGCTAATTATACAAGAAATTAGGTCAGCTGGCCCCTAGATATTGCCAACTTAGACACAAGGGGTATGATCTGCATAATCTTTGTAAATGGCAACGAGGCACTGCTACAAGCCAAATATGAAAGCTCTCTGTTTTTATCAAGAGATGTTTTAAAGTTTTCCTTATACATGTATATATGTAAAACAAGTGACCCCTGGAGATCAATTTTAGGGGCATAAATTGAACAACTTGGTAGAGTTCCACTGCACAATGCTACATACCAAATATCTAATCTCCAGGTCTTATGCTTTCAGACAAAAAGTGTTTTCCTTATCTATAAGACTTAGTAAGCTTATATATACTGCTGTCCATAACATTACATGCACTTCTGTTTATAAATGAATTATCATAAATTTTGTGATTTATTATCCTCAGATATTTACATTTTCCCTGAAAAAAAAATCTCATTTTTTTATTTTCACCAAGCTTATCTTAGACTTTTCTCCTTAATATTATCAGTACAACAGAGAAATGTAAACACACTTCTCCAAGGTTACCCAAAGTTCATATCAACTTATGTAATATCTAATAATGGCTTGGGAAATCTTGATAGAATTGTCTAATTTTAGCATGACCTAAGGTGACCTGGTAATTTTCTAATAATCAGTCTCAGGACACATGCCCTGTATAAAAGAAGAATTATATAAGCCTGTAAAGACATACTCTAGGTCAAACGGAGACTACTCAAACACTTTATAAATGTCACGAATTAGTACCAGTTTTCTTCCTTGGTAGGAGGTAAAAATCAAAATCCCTACCCAGCGGAGCCAATTTTTACCCCAGGTCCATAATAAATTTAACTTTTGTAGAGGACCATCCAAGGATCATCCACACCAAATATAGTAAACATCCATCAAACGGTTCTAGAGAAAATATTTCATTTGAAGTAAAATGTTAACAGACTCCGTACAAAGGACACCGGATGGCAGGTGATCACAAAAGCTCACCCTGAGCATATGCTCAGGTGAGCTAAAAACAAGTTTCAAGTTTCCTACATGTACAGGGAAATAAGTCACACTTTAAAAAAAAATCTAAACAGTCTTGGCAGAGGGTCTTCCAAGAGCTATTTCTGTAGGCTATTTCTATTTCAAATCTGATCAATGATTTCAGAGATGACTTTTAAGGTTTTCTGTTTAAGCTATATAGGGAAAACTAGCACCAGTCTCCGGGCTCCATGTATTTTGACAAATCAAGAGAGCTTAATCGATCTGCTCTTACTTAGTGCAATCAGAAATGAATTTCTGGACAGGGTGTATAATTTCCATCCTGAATAACATATCTGGTAAGATTCGTGACTTTAGCTGATTGTTTTGGAGCCACCCTGGAATTAAAACTTACTGGACTAACATTCACACTGACAAGTTATGGCATTAAAAGACCTTACAAAGACATTTAATACTTCTGAGTACTACGAGTATATGTTACCATTTTAATAACACAAAGATGCATTTTCCACATCAACAATGCCTTAAAATGGAAGCCAGTACTGTTCAACAGAAAGAAACTTAAACAAACATGTTTTTTGTTTTCAACATATACTGCACAATAATGAAAAGACATTACAAAGCACAGAACAAATGTACATGTAGATAATAGGTTGAGTCAGAGGCTACAGTCTTAATTGGAACAGTCAATTACCTGCAATAGTGGCAAATGGGGGCATGAAATTATTTTGAAATTCTGCCAATCTTTTCCAGAAAGTCTTTGCAAAACAAGTGACCACACCCTTGCAATTAATCAACACTACCTTTCTTGTTTTCAACTTACTTCTTGTCTGGGAAAAACTGCTGTATAATTTTCAGTTCTACACACTCTGTACCATCAATGGTTGGGTGAACCAGTAGACATTTGCATACAATCTGTAGCTCATCCATAGGCAATACCAGTTTTACTCGTTCACAAAAAATTGCAATTGTGAGTGCTTTCAGAAATACTGTGTTGAATGTTCCACTGGCATATTCAAATGTCTGCAGTTTGTCAATAATTGGGGCAAGTGTGCATTCATTCATCTGTAACAATATATATTTAAACACTTTTAAATATTTATCTAAATTTTCATCAATATATGTGCACAAAAATAAAACAATAATCATATTTTCTTTATCAAACAAGTTGCCTTGATGCGAACAGGTCTGTAAGTGCACTTTGATACTCTATGCATGTAATATTTCTATGCCAGCTTCTACGAAAATTGATCCACACGGTAACTTGTATTTGTTTCTTTTATACAATATATATCTTCATGGTGTTCCTGCAGATAAAATAGAGTTTTTAACACAGTAATGTGATCTAGAATGCCAGAATTGCTCAAGTCGTGTATCAGATCATACAAGAGCCAATCCAGCTTCTGGATTACCTTTCTATGACACCTTTTATTATACCGGTATACTTTTTGGTACTTGCCCACATTAAACTCTTAACTTTTAATGACGTTAAGCATAAAATAGAAGATATACTTTAATTAGTTCAAAATATGTGTTGTATGTGACGCCATTTATTTGACGTCATTGTACAAACAAGATACAACAATCCAATAATAACCGATGTTATTAACGTTGTGGACATGCAATTGATTTCTATGAACTAACGGGAAACACTCTTACAAAACAATTGGCAAAGTTGGTAGTGTGGTGATACTGAATCTGATTTCTACATGTACTTGATATGTAATGACGGATTTGTCAAGCTGTAGAGCTGTCATTTTCTAGGGTTTAGACCTTGTGACATTGTTCACAGACACACTTATCAATGTGCATAAAAGACATATGCAAATGGGCCTCTGACCATGTTTTTTAAAGAATCTTTATATCGAAGAATGAATCATCAACAACATTAAAAGAAAGCTATTCCAGACAAAAAAATGCATACTACTTTCGCTTTACTTTAAAGGGAGATGGCCATTAACCCAAGAAACAAATATTTGACCAGATTCAGTATTAAAGCTTGATTGCTACTTGGACAAATTTGCTACACTGGAGTTTTACGATAGTTAATAAGACCAACAGTGCCACATGGCTAATAGTTCCACTGTTTCAAATTACATTCATATGATAGCTGCTGCAAATTCTGTAAAATAACTCATTTAAAACAGTTTGCAAAAAACATGTTATCTTATATTTGAAGGAGCTAAGTAAAACAGTCAAGTAGCAACATGGAGTAATCAATTTCATTTGCATTGATAACTGATTTTTACCATTTTATTGAAACCATCTTCATTGTCCCAACATCCAACATCTAGGTGATATGATCTGCGTAATCCTAAATATAAGCTTTCAAGATTGTTTACAGATTCCTCAATTGAAATGGTCTCTGTGAAATTTCCGTCATCCGATTTGAACCAATCAGGACAATACTCTTTTACAAACTGTTTAGCATCTTTCTGACAGTCTTTTTCATATGTTCCTTTCAGCCATTTATAGCTTCGCTTAACAATGTTGTCCTTTGGCTTTGGAGAAATCATGCCATCATACTGATGCCAAGTATCTGAAACAAAAGGGCCATGATGGTCCTATATTGCTCACCCAAGTACCAGTGCATTTACCTTAGGAAGTCATTTGTTGCTAAAGGATGTCAGTAGTTGCAAAGAAAGTCACTGGTTGGTAGGGAAAGTCACTGGTTGCTAAAGAAGTCACTCACCTGTCACTTAAAGTTACCAGCGCTGCCAGGGGTAGTCAGAGGTTGCCAAAGAAGTCAACTGTTGCTAGTTGCAAAGGATGTCAATGGCTGCTAAGGAAGTCACTGGTTGCTAGAAGACTAAGTTGTTGCTAAGGATGTCAATGGCTGCTAAGGAAGTCACTGGTGGCTAGAGGATGCTAAAGGTTGTTGAAGAATTCACTGGTTGCTAGGAGACTAAGTTGTTGCTAAGGAAGTCAATGGTTATCAAGGAAGTCACTTGAAAGCTAGTTTTTTCCTATAACTCTATATACAGACAAGGAACCCCCAGGGCATGGTAAAATTTGACCCCTTGGGCATGATTTTAACAAACTAGATAGAGGACCACTTCAAAATGGCTAATTTTGATCCCAGACGCATGACTTGAACAAACTTGATAGAGGTCCACAATACAGTGCCACATACCAATATCTCAGCTCTGGGTCTTGCGGTTTTGGAGAATATATTTTTAATTTTCCTTTTAGTTGCTATAGCAACTATAGTTCTGTATAGAATGGAATTCTTTGAACAACTTTGGTAGAGCTACAAGTTTACTCAACATTGGCCAAGTGGTTTCAGAGGAGAAGTTATTTGAAGAAAATGGTGGATGGACAGACAACATACGCCGGACAGTGAGTTGTCCCAATAGCTCACCTGGCGCGCACATGCCAGGTGAGCTAATAAGCACCATATCAGAAATCTTAAAAATTGTGACAATCTACTATTTTACCAATTAAATTGTTCAACTCAATTATACTACCTTTACCTATTTAATGCTAACAATAGTCAATCAGTCAATCAAATATTTATAGCAATTGGATGTATGAGTCATGCCTGCCTGACATCAGTTAGAAACTGGTAGGATATTGAAGTCCTTCACTACTCACCAAAGTGTCATACAAAGTTGAATGAAAGGGGAGGAACTGACACAATTAGGTTTCAACAGTACTGAAAACAAATAAATGAGTGATAGGGCACTTTGTTGAGGGAAACATGTGTCCTATCCAATGTGCATTGGGGTTAATGTTGACAGACCAAGTGACAGATGAGCAGACAGATCAATGTCATAACCTTTATGATCTTTCAGCTCAGCAAAGCTTAACAAGAAAGCCTAAATGGCAATGTTGCTTTTATTTATTTTAATTTATTTCTCAATTGTGAAACTAGTTCTTACAACTTAGATTAATTGCTATAAAGACTCACTCCAGATGGAATCAACCTCAAAGAGCAAGGCAATGTTGAACTAGAGATTGTCTTCACGCAAAAACTTATGTCTCCCACCCCTATGGCCATGACCTTTAAGCTAGTGACCCAAAATTATAATATGGGGCAAAAATTCTGCAATGGGTTTTGAAGAAAAGCACGGACAAGATTTTCTGTTTTCAAATTCCTGTGACATTGACCTATGAGCTAGTGGCCCCGAATTATAATATGTACAACTGGACTTCATACTGATGCTTTCTGCAAAATTTTATGAAAATCCAGCAAGGGGTATTGGAAAAGAAGTACGGAAAAGATTTTACTGAATATCAGGATGTCATCTAAATAC
The DNA here is from genome assembly GCA_032359765.1 of Saxidomus gigantea. Lineage (NCBI taxonomy): Eukaryota > Metazoa > Mollusca > Bivalvia > Venerida > Veneridae > Saxidomus > Saxidomus gigantea. Next base: position 7,298 of record JAUMHA010389146.1, read on the forward strand.
GCCAAAGTCCTTCAAAGTGCCATAACTCATATAACAAGAGACCCAAAATATCCAGTATCGCTCTATTGGTCTGACTGGACTGTTTTGAGTAAGTTTTGTGAAAATCTACTGCAATGTTATCAAGGAAAGGCTAGGAGAGCTCACTGTGACCTTGACCCACTGACCCTAAAAACAGTAGGGATCATCTACTCAGTTATACCAATCATCCTATGACGTTTAAAGACTGTGGGTGACGTAGATCTCAAGATATTGAGTGGAAAAGATTTTGAAAGTTTGGGTCACTGCGACTTTGACCTTTGACCCACTGACCCCAAAATTTTTAGGGATCATCTACTCAGTAAGACCAATTATCCTATGACGTTCGAAGGCTGTGGGTAAAATAGATATCAAGATATTGAGCCAAAAGGTTTTTCAAAGTTTGGGTCACTCTTACTTTGACCTTTGACCCACCTACCCTAAAAACAATAAGGATCATCTACATGTTGCAGGGAATTTTCTGAGCAAGTTTGATAAAAGTTGAAAGAAAACTGTGACCTGTAGCACATTATCAAGGAAAATCTAAGGAAAATCACTGTGACCCTGATCTTTGACCCACTGACCCAAAAAACACTAGGGATCATCTACATGTTGCAGAAAATCTTCTGAGTGTGTTTGATGAAGGTTGAATGAAAACTGTGACCTGTAGACCGTTATCAAGATAAATCTAACGGAGATCACTGTGACCTTGACCTTTGACCCACTGACCCCAAAAACCCATAGGGTTCATCTGCATGTTCAGAAGAACCTTAAGAGCAAGTTTGATGAAATTTGAATGAAAACCTTTGACCCACCAACCCCAAAAACAATAAGGATCATGTCCATGTTGCAGGGAACTTTCTGAGCAAGTTTGATAAAAGTTGAAAGAAAACTGTGACCTGTAGAGCATTATCAAGGAAAATCTAAGGGAGGTCACTGTGACCTTGACATTGGACCCACTAGCCCTAAAAACAATAGGGATCATCTGCATGTTGCAGGGAACTTTCTGAGCAAGTTTGATGAAAATTGTATGAAAACTGTGACCTGTAGAGTGTTATCCAGGAAATGCTATCGTAGGTCACTGTGACCTTGACCTTTGACCCACTGACCCAAAAAACAATGGGGAACATCTACAAGTTGCAGGTGTCCTCATCAGAAAGTTTTATCAAAGTTATCAAAGAAAATCTAACCAAGGTCTCTGTGACCTTGACCTTTTACCCCATAAAACAATAGGGATCATCTGCATGTTGCAGGGAACCTTCTGAGCAAGTTTGATGAAAGTTGTATGAAAATTTTGACCTGTAGTGTGTTATCAAGGAAATGCTATTGGAGGTCACTGTGACCTTGACCTTTTACCCATTGACCCTCAAAACAATAGGGAACATCTGCAAGTTGCAGGGATCCTTATCGGCAAGATTCATCAATGTCAAATGAAAATTGCAACCTGTAGAGTGTTATCAAGGAAAAAATTACGGACGGACGGACGACCGACAAATCAACATGGCACTTAGTCCAGTAGAGCTAAAAATCAATGAAGCGGGAAATCCTGAAGATATGCACTACTACACTTGGTGCTAGACATTTCTACCAAGATTCAGTAAAATCCATCCAGGCGTGTAGGAGGATTTGCAAGTACTAAAAATTTGCAGTTGTGTGGCTATTGTTTTGTTCTCTCTTTTGTACTTTTTAGCCACATAAGCCCAAAAATAGCCACATAAGACATACTGAATGAATGACATCAAAGAGAATTACTGCTACCTATTGTTGCCATAGCCACCATAGACAGACAGACAGATGGAAGGGCAGACGGACAGACAAAGGTGGGCTCAGACTGACAGACAGAGGGACAGACAGACAGCATCAAATCAATATGTCTGGTGGGAGACATAATTAATGCGTCTTAGGACACTTCTTCCATGACGCTGGTGGGGATCAAACCAACAACCCTCTGATCCAGAGGGCTATGTGCTACCACTGTGCCATGACGGCTCCACTATGCTGCAATGTTGCTAATGAAAGCCTTTGCATTAAATCTTAACTAACTGTGAAAGAGTCTGACTTTTGACCTGCTGGCTGCAACCACCTTAGATATGAGGTCTGATATGTACATGTATTACCACAAATCTTATTCAATATTTGGGACATTGCAAGCTGACCTCCTGTCTCACTAACCAAAAATCAATATAGGATATGACAGTAAAGAGTGTATCAGCCAAATCTGAGAATAAGAGGTCCCCTACATCCTTTTGAATATTGTGGCATGTGTGACAATGACCTTCCATTCTTTAAGGGTATAATAATAGTCAGAAATCCAAGGACGCATCAAACCTGTGTCACAGATTTGTATGATACTTACATGTATGTGCACCATGTATAACTAGAGCTATCACTGAAGGTGATTTCTATCCCTACAAATGCACATTGACTCAATGAATGATAACTTATAGTGGAACAGGGCATAATTTGTTTTAAACTCAACATTGAGACACTAAATGATACCTAATTATGTACATGAGTACAAATTTCAAGAGCAGTGCAGCAATTAAAGTCTTAGACCTTAGACACCTATGTATGTGACCTTTACCTTGAGTCATCTTGAGAGATGAATCTTTGACCTTGACCTTTCACCATATGACCCCAAAACAACACTACATACTGATGCTTACTATCAAGTTTGATGAAATCAAACTAGAATTATTTTTTTTTTAAACCCACATTTCTCCCCCACCCTGCCCCCATTCCTCAATAAAGACAAGAGGGCCATGGTGGCCCTGTATCGCTCACCTGAGTACCAGTGCACTTACCTAAGAAAAGGTCAATTTTGACCCCAGGGGCATGATTTGTACAAAGTTAGTAGAGGATCACTAGACAATGTTACATGCCAAATATCTAAGCTCTAAGCCTTGTGGTTTCAGGAGAAGAAGATTTCTGAAGGTTTTCCAATATATGTCTATGTAAAACAAGTGACCCCCTGGGCGGGCCCAATATTGAGCCCAAGAGCATGATTTGAACAAACTTGGTAGAGGTCCACTACACAATGCTGTAAACTAAATAGCTTAACTCTATGCCATGTGGTTTTGGAAGAAAAGATTTTTGAAGTTTCCTATATAAAATCAAGTAACCCCAGGGCTGGAGGGGTAATTATTTGAACAATCTTGATAATGGTCCACTAGGCAATGCCACATGCAATATATCTAAGTTTTAAGACTTTTGGTTTCAGAGAAAATATTTTTTATGTTTTTCCTATTTGTTGCCATAGCAACCAGAGTTCTGCATGGAATGGAATTCTTTGAACACATTTTGTAGAGCAAGGAACATCCCTGACAAGTTTCATCAACATCGGCCCAGTTGTTTCAGAGGAGATGTCTTTTGAAGCAAAATGTTTACAGATGTCGGACAATCATCCATCCTAAAAGCTCACCGTGGCACAAAGTGCCAGGTGAGCTAAAAATCACACTCGGGTAGGACCATCTCTTCCAAAAAATCAACTCACAGGGGTAAGAAACCCCAAAGTGACCTGTAATTATAATATGCACAACTACACATCACACTGATGCTTCCCAAAAAGTTTGATGAAAATCCAACAAGGGTGTTGGAGATGAAAAGCAGATAAGAGTTTTTCACATTTCAGGCCCCTGTGACCTTGGCTTCAACCATATGACACCACATTGTTTTGGAGATAGGGAGTGGACAAGATTTTACTATTTTCAGCCCACTGTCACCTTGAGCTTCAACCATTAGACCCCAAATTTTCAATGTGCAAAACAATACTTCATACTGATGCTTCTCACTAAGTTTGATGAAAATCTAACAAGGGGTTTTAGAAATGAAGAGCCAACAAGATGTTTTACACATATCAGGTCCCTGTGACCTTAACCTTAGAACATATGACCCCACATTGTTACATGCACAACTACATTCATACTGATGCTTCCCACCAACACGACAAGGGGTTTTGGAGATGAAGAGCTGACAATATTTCAAGTTTCAGGCCCCGGAGACCTTGACCTTTAAGCAAAGACCCCAAATTACAATATGCACATGTAGACTTGATACTTATGCTTCCCACCAAGTTTGATGAAAATCCAACAAGGGGTTTTGGCTATGAAGAGTAGACAAGGTAAAGTCGACAGACCAGCAGACCAACAGCAAGGGGAAAAACAAAAGAGATAACAAGCAAATTCAGTGAATTTATATCCCCGCCAAATTGAGCAAATCTCTGAAAAAGAACAACTGGAAAGTGTATTGTTCTGTCTGTTTATAGTAAAAAAAAGCAGTTTTAAAATTTCACCACCCCACTAGGACCTCATCTCCGAGGTGATATTTTATTTCTTCAAGTAACAGTCATAAAGAACTTAATTGTTGTAATTAAATTAAATCAGTACAACTACTTTCAGACAACAATAATTCTTAAGTTTCTATAATTTGATGTTGTTAAGAACGATTTGGACAGACTGATGCGCGAGACTTACTGGACAGACTGATGCGCGAGACTTACTGGATCCATACTTTAAATACAACTTGGCCCAGTGGTATGAACAGTAGCGTTTTATTTGATGTGTGAACTTAACATATCTTATATTCATTAGTAATGGTTTTTCATATAGACATGTTGGGTTTTATATT
>JAUMHA010389168.1:0-11936 GCA_032359765.1 Saxidomus gigantea
TTAAATAGATAAGTTCTTTTTATTATGCTTAATTGACGCCAAACTTAAGTACCGCGGTAGCGGCGGGGACCATCCTAAGTGTAGTAGTATTAAGTAATAGCTGGGTACAGGATGTTTCATTCTTGTGATGTGGACAACCTGACATTTATTGGGATTTATCTTTATGTTCCAGGAAAACTCCTACTTTTCGAGGGTTTTGAGATCGTTTTGAAGAGTCTGAGATTGTCTTGACGATTTCAGGGATATGTATATTGCAGTGTCATTCATCTGATTTTATTTGATTTGAAGCAAATTTTATAGAGGTTCGTCCATAAGAGCAGTGATATTGGCTTGTATTTGTGGAGGATACCTTGGCATGTCTCCTACCATGCATATACCTAGCAGAAGTGTTTTTCTGTGTCCAAAATAGGAGAGATTTACCTGACTGTAATTGCCAGCCAGTTTCAGCCTAAGAGTGAATTTGATTGGTTGCCAAAGAGTAGGTCAATCACGGCGACCAATGATTGTAGTTTGATTGACCTAGTTTGTATGTCTGGATCGTGGAAAACGTCATTTTTATAGGTTAGGAAGAGCAGGGGTTCAAGGACAGAGCCCTGTAGTGAGCCAATGGGGCGGATATGGCTTCTGAACAAGTGTCATTTGGAACAACTGACTGGAGTCGGTTGTCTTGGAAATTGTCATCATTATGCATTTTCAGTAAGATTTCCTCATAGCTGACCTTATCAAAAGCCTTCCTGAAGCCTAGGAGGATGATAACTACCTTCCTTTTGTCAAAGATGGAAGTGACACGGTCATTTACCAACATGACAACATTATCTCTTTTACCGGAATTTATGTTGAAGGTGGTTTGTTAAATATCTAAAAATGGAGGAGGAAACATTGTGATGGATGTTGGATGGTCACAATTTTTGCCGTAAACTGAAACTGGCGTATGTCGTAACAGACATAATTCCATTGACTTTATAACTTGAACTGGACTTATTAAAAAATATTTTAAACCAATTAAAAAAAATATTTTTCAGTAGTTCACTATAGTTTATAGGTAGGTAATATCCCGATAACCTCATAGTAACACACTTCGCTGTATTTTTTCTACAAAAGTCAATAAGTCACGGGACTGTCATGCAAAATATCTTAAATCTGCGTTGCCTTTTTAAAAAATGACCTCGTTCTAGACTTCCACATCGGCGACATATCAAGAAAAACTACATAAACGTTAAGGATTTGAATCCTAGACATTTATACGTGAAGATAATTAATCATGTGCTAATGAACCGTGACTGCAATAGCTGTAATTCCAGTTATCACAAGGGAAATAAAAGTACACCGGCTAAACAAGTTAACCTATCTATCTGTGCATCTCCAGCTGAACCAAGCGATCAAAGTATCACTGACATTGACAAATAAGTTTCTGCGAAGGTGTATAGCTCAAATTATCAATGAAATAAACTCCGGCTTAAAACATATCCAACTCAGGCAAGCGGAGAATCTAGAAAATCGCTTAACAGTAGCATCGAGGTTGAGCTCGTCTAGTTATAAAAAAATAACTGGTGGCAACAATAAACTTAAAGACAACTAAGTGAGAGTAATTTCACTGACAAAATAAATCCTTCGCACCATTACTGAACGAGATAGACGAGCTAAACAGTACCGGGGAAATCACAGTCAGCGAGAAAAACATCAAAATAGAGGTATTCGTCTGCGGTGCTATGCAATTTCTACAATTACTTCTAGGTCTCAATGGAAATTAAGGAGTATACGCATGTCCCTGGTGCAAAGTTCCAAAAGAAGAAAGAAGAAACATCACCTGTCCGGAAAATCATTACCATGAACCCGACATGCTCCGTACGGTGGCTGAACTGAACAGCTTGTCAAAGAAAGGCGTAAAACCGAGTTACGGGGTTAAGCTGTGCCACTGCTGAATGTTGAACTAACACACTACATACCTGATGAACTCCCATCTTTTGATGCGAATAACGGACATTCTTTTGCGCAATCTGATCTATAATCAAAAGATGAATATGCAAAACTGACAGGGCATGCTACTGACAACCTACAGCTAGTAACTGCAGCCATCCAGTCATGCGGGGTCGCATTTAAAACGTTGGTTACAACGTCAGGTGAACTTGACTGGACTCACCGCAGTTTTCAAAGCGACTTGCCAGAAAAGCTGCTATTTTGCATTCACACGGATACCCATGACTATGTTCTGAATCTGTGGAACGAATTCAGTGCACTGTATTCTCACGCGTGCACGGGTGAAAATACAGAATCATTATTTAATGAAGCTAGGAGATTCATTGAACAATTTATACAATTAGGGCAAATGAAAAGGGAAGGCTATCACTCAAACAATGTGACTCCATACATGCATGCACTTGTATACCACGTGCCGTACTTCGTCAAGAACTATGGTGGCTTGAGGAAGTTCTCCGGGCAGAACGTCGAAAAAGTGAACGACATAATAAAGATGGTCCACCAATAAATTCGAGCAAGCACGACCCTACGAGAGACGCACTACTTGTTAGAAAGAGGCTTGAAATTACAGCACGAGAAAACGAAAGTAGAGTAAAACGAACTTGAATATGATAAGACCGATAAGAGTTACTGGAATGGCGGGGTTTATCAACTCAGGCAAAAGAAAAAGGCAAACATTGCAGAAGAACTTAGGACTGTTCATGAAAATGTCCATAGCGACGAAAACAGTGCACAAGTTGATCTTGAATCGTTATCTGTTCAAGAACTCAAAGAAAAGTTAGCATCATGTTTTGTAAAAACCAAATTAAGGAAAAAGGAGAAATTGATAGAACTTTACTTGGGATCAATGTGAACTGACTATTTTAGCAGATGAAATAAACCCAACGAAGTGTAAAATATCTTACATATATATTTTTATGTTGCTATTAATGCTGTTGGACATAAAACATTCTATTATAAACATACTTTATAATTGCAAATATCATTTAGCCGTCAGTCAGGATCAGATTCTTTTATTATATTTGTGATTTTCAAAATCAGTTTTTTTAAAACTGTTATAAGCCACAGTCACTGCAAGATGTATGGTGATATTTAATATATGCTATAATTAGCAACTGCTCGTCAGTTTTAGAATTTTATGTAAATTGTGATTTTTGTGTACAGATTATGCTTTATTAACAGTCTCCTGTAACTCAATTATGAGTGGCAATGTACTTTTGTTTTACTGATATTGTATGCATTGTAGTTTGTACTGTGATAAAATGTACATCGATGAGACTTTAATAAATAAATATATATACTGCATTGTCTTATAGTTTATTAGTTTATTTAATTTATAAAAATAAATACGATTTAATATGGATGACCCATACCTAACAAACTGTGAAATGCAGTATTACATCAATACACACGTTTATTGTTATTGTCAAGAGACGGATAAAAATATTGTCTTTTATAAATGTACAATGACATGCATTCATATATGATTGAAATATAACAATATTAAAGGTTATTAAAATATATGATGTTACTTTAGTTTACTATTTACTATGATTTATTTGAAATATTGAACTGTAGCAGATTGTCTGTTTTGATCAACCTAAGATAGCAACATTTCCCCCTACTCAAAATATCGATTTTCTCCCGTTTGACTGATTTAGTTACACATGACCGGTTTTATGACCCTGTTAAACACACATGCTCAAAGATAGCAATAAACTCGTAAGCGTAACTCGGGAGATACAGTGAAAGCACATTAACTTTGTCTTAATTCCCTTGATTTTGTGATATCGGCCCTGGTCATATATGTTGGCCATGGAGGAAAAAAACCAGGACCTTGACCGGGATTAGAACCCATGTAACTTCCCTTGCAAAGTTGTGATAATGCTCTCCAGACTGAGCTAACCGTCCACTTATCAAATTTGGGTGATGCTTTGTCAAATCGTTCTGTCTAATCGAATAATAGTTATACATTCAGAAAAACACATTTTGTTTTTGACGGTATAACGTTCTCTTTAAAAGAGACAAATATAATAATTATCTGTTCTGTACAAGACCAATTTGATAAACAGCGAGCTGGCATTACAGATCACCCTATCCAAGACATTTCGCGCGTTCCATACATTTACTAAACATCATTTTCTGTACAATCAGTATAACAAATACGACATTTTCATATACTCCTAACTTAGCCTACCTAAATGAATTTTCATTGATTTTTATCAATTGAAATGTAATAAGCCTAAAGGTGAGTGTAATGATATGGCATATCTAAATTTATGCGAACTACATTTGCTTGTAACCAAGGTGGTGTACCAAGTAACGCTAACATCCTGCAAGTGTTGGACATTTCAGGAATTACGCCAATTCGAAATTCCGGTTCCACACCGATCGACAAAGAAAGATTCTTTTGCACTTAACTGCATAATCAACATCACGGTATAAACTTTGACTACTTTATTCAGTTATCTTGAAAACGAACCCACTGTATCGTATCAGTATTAGTGTTGATAAAGTGTAATGCTTAGGTCAGATATGTGTTCATCTCAGAGTTCATCAATACAAAGATTCCAACGAAATATCATACTACACAATGTATGAAGCTCTAAAGTGTTGAGATGTTTTTCTTTTGTGACCTAAATATTTGACTCCACATGATCCAGTTTCCTAAACTAAAGCTACAGTTCATCAAGACAAACATCCTAGCTGTCATGCTGAGTGTTTTTATGCCCCCGAAGGGTGGCATATTAAAATCGCACCGTTCGTCCGACCGGTCGACCGTCTGTCTGTCTGTTGTCTGTGCGTCCGCCCTTACATTTTTCCGTGTCCGGGCTGTAACTTTGTCATGCTTTGAAGGATTTTAAAATAACTTGGTACAAATGTTCAGCACATCAAGATGACGTGTCGCGTGCAAGACCCACGTCCCTTTCTCAAAGGTCAAGGTCACACTTAGAGTTTGAAGGTAATGGAATCCTCTATATATGACAGCATTCGTGTCTGGACTGTAACTTTGTCATGCATTGAATGATTTTAAGATAACTTGGCACCATTGTTCAGCACATCAAGATGACACGTCGTGTGCAAGACCCACGTCCTTATCTCAAAGGTCAAGGTCACACTTTGAGTTTGGAGGTAATGGAATACTGTATACATTGTATATGCACACATTTGTGTCCGGACTGTAACTTTGTCATTCATTTAAGAATTTTAAAATATCTTGGCGCAATTGTTCAGCACATTAAGACGACGTGTCCGGTGCAAGACCCACGTCCCTACCGCAAACGTCATGGCCACACTTTGAGTTTTGAGGTAATGGAATCCTGTATACATTGTATATGCATACATTCGTGTCCGGACTTTAACTTTGTCATGCTTTGAAGGAATTTTAAATAACTTGGTACAAATGTTCAGCATATCAAGACGACGTGTCGCGTGCAAGACCCTCGTCCCTACCTCAAAGGTCACGGTCACACTTAGAGTTTGAAGGTAATGGAATCCTGTATACATGGTTACTCTGTCATGCGTGGAAGTATTTTAAAATTACATGTCACAATATTTTAGCACTTGGAGAGGATACAGACTGTGAGACACCTCTTTCGGGGACATTTGTCACTTGTGAGGGACAGCTCTTGTTATTTTCTATGATTTGACATTTGAATACACTTTCATACTCGACCGACCTAGAGTCAATATGATTAAACTAATAATAATAATAATTCTTTATTTTCCTTCATAAGAAGAGTTTACATGGCATGAACATATATGGAAATGATACATGAAGATATATACAATTACAAATTTCGAACCAATGAAAGTATGTATAGTAATACAAATGAGACAAATGAAGCAATTCTAATTTGCCAAAATTTATATACAATTTTTACATATTAAGCATATAAGCATTATTACTGATGTCCGCCTAATTTGCGAAACGAAATATTTAGGCAAGACATAACAGAAATGCTGCAGGACTAATTTGTTAATTGTTGGCTGCCATCAGGCCTAACATTACCTCTTCGAGCGGCATTAATAAGAAAACGGTCGAAAAAACGAAACCGCTGCAGAGAGGACAAATGTTAAGTATGAGTAGCCCATGTTATTCTTGACATATGTGGATACTTATATTATGATAACATACTAAATGCACTGTATGTGCATATCATTGATAACATGCTACTTATAAGATTCTTAGCGATTTATTTTCTGCATTTAAATTAGTTTCATTAAGTAATTTTAACGCGATATTATTCATAGTGTATGAAGTTTTTTAAACCTTGAAGTACTGTTGCGTATGAAAACTATCGATTTCTTTAAGCATTACTTGGTCGACTGTCAAGACAACGATCAAGAAATTAAGTTTTAATAAATGTACGACGATGAATGATTAGGCGCGAGGTTATTGAAATTTTAAATGTACTTATGTTATATTTGACTTCACTTTTTTTGTTTAAATTGACAACCATTTGAAAAATGTTGGATCCTCAGATAGTGTAGTACCGATATTTGCTTAGATGGTTGTATATTAATAAAAGGTCAATGACAAATGCTTGTAAAAAAAACAACTAGACGCCATCGTATTTTTTAAGCATTACAAGCTGGTAGATTTATGCGAATTAGTATATTATATTCAATGAAGACTACAGTAGTCAGTCAGTTTAAGGAGCGTTTTAGGTAAAAAAAAAAAAGATTTACGAGTATAAACAGCTTTGCACTAAGAAAAGGGCAGAATTTTTCCCGACATGTGCACTGCAGCATGTCTCAATAAAAACTAAAAGATGTTATAACAGTCAAACGGAAATACATTTATTGAAACTAGAGTTATTTTCAGACAATGTATGCTCAATTTGTCCAAGCCGTTATTTACTTTTTAATAATCACATAGCTACAGTATTATTGACATTTATATCTATGAGTGCATCTAAATTTATATCAAACGGGAACGTCTTCAAGTTATACAGCCAAAAACTATACAAATTATAGTTGGAATTGCCACGAACAATTGCAATTACGTAATTATTTCGTGGAAAAATCCTATAAAATTCATGTTAGCACTTGCTTAAGCAAACTTCCCTTAATTCATTTCCCATTTTGGTGACACAACGCAATCAGAAATTCGGAGAAGTTACGATGCAATATAACGAATCATAGGTTTTTGTTGGTATTTTTTATAATCACTGATGGAATATTTGGCATTAATGAATCTCTCTAAAGTCATCTCTTTAAAACCAATCAAATATATAAAGAGCACATTGTAATAAACATCTTTTAGTAATTTAAAATATTAAAATATAATTTGATCACAGTTTTTTGTTTACACTTCCACAAATTTTATTGCTTGGATTGTCATAACAATTCGCGTTGACACATACTGTTTGAAATAAAGTATGTTTGAGCGATTTGGCACTTAGATTTCCCTGTTTATATGAAATTTGGTTGAAAGAGACGTGGAGAGGAATCACTTAATAATAAGTTTTCTTGTATATTTACATAAATTGTAGTATTGCAACATAACTACTGACGGGTCATAGTTAGTTGATCATGACAGTAATATATTACAATATCACTTGACACACAATGTTTTGTTTTAACATCACTTTACTATATCATAAAATACTTTCGGACTTTAAGTGTTCTTTCGGTGCATTCGGGTGACACTATAACTTTGTATTAGGTTGGTACAAATTAATGACAATGTCTGAATTAGGGGTTAAAGTCTACCTTCATTTGACACGTAAAAAGTTGTTATTATATGGTGCTATTTAAATATTCAGATGTCTTGTGCCAAAACATAATTTATGCTTAGATATTGTTTTGGTCCAAAATTGCCATAATTGCTTAAATTCATGATATGTAAAACGAAAATGACAAAAATCTTTAATATTTAAAAAGAAAAAGGTTCTTTACATTTGTTTACATTGCTACCAGTTACCAACAAAACAAATATTTTAAATTCATATTGTAAGGAATTAACACAAGAAGAATGCCGCTTTTGGAGAATAACTTAATTAGATAGACGAAGTCGTTTCAATAATGCACCATAAATGACCTTATACGTAAACCTATATACCTGTACATCCATGATATCTATAAAAAAAAATGACAAATGTGAGATACACGTATCTCTCTTCATCAGGTATCTATCTTAATTAATGCTGGCATGTACGGTTAATTAGCAATTTTATCTGTGTGACATTGTACTACCACATTTCAAACACTAAAACTTTTTTGAGATCTTGTACAGGCATCAGTAACGCACATAAAATAGCACCATGTAAACCAACCGTTATTATCAATTCATTATAGATTAAGGCAATTTTGAAAGAGACCAAAAGCAAGGAGACAGAATCAAGAGACAATTTGTTTCAATACTTGTGATCTAGTCCATGATTGGATAATGCACTTGCATACTAACGTCCAGTAAATGCTGATGACTGACTTACGATAAGAAGTCGCTCAAGGAGGTAACACGTACCCCGATCAAGGGGGCTTCAAAAAAGGCACCAAAAACACTAAAAACGAGACAACAATTTGCATTTAGTTTTACTCATATGATTTCTCCCTATTTTGTACAATGTACTTTATAAGAATTACTTTAAAAATTTAATTTTATGAAGACACAAAACTTTGAATTACTACTGATCTGATATTTGTCTTGTTATATGTGTATATGAACATATTTATGAAATTAAGAGACAATTCACTGAAATTGTTTTAGTAATATGTTATATTAACCATGGTAACAGCCTCCTGGTCCTTTTTCACCTATTACTATTCAGTATGATTTTGAAAAGGTCTGAGAATTCTGCATACAAAATGAAAGTAATTGCAGGGGCATATATTAACAACAACATAACGAACTCTGGTGATGAACAGTTTCAATACCAGATATTTAAGCCTTTGGCTGTTTTCTCAATTCAATGATATATCAATACTCATAATAATTGAAAATTCGCTAATCAAAAGCGTAAAGCGACATTAAATTCTTATTTAAGTATTTATGGTAATGGAAGGAATTGTCTTGAGGGTTGTAATACTTTATGACACATATCACAAAATTCAGCACGATCACCTTTGAGTTAAATTTCACAGTATAGGACAGCCCTGATTTTAGGATAATTTTAAAAACTAGCCACATTTCTGTAGACTTTCGCAAATCAATAAAAACAAAATTAGTAAGAATTCAATGAAAATGAAAATTTAAAACTCGATTTCGTGAAAAAGAATAGGTCATCCCATGACATGTGAACAACACGGTCATCTTGGTTGTATTTTCCCTGTAAGCGGTTATAAAACAGACACGGTGACCTCCAGTTTATTTTTTACCATATACGATATAAGAATCTATGCATATTACATACAGCACAAGACCTGACCCACTACTCACGTGCAATATCGTAGTAATGTGAATAAAAAAACAAAAAGCTTCGACTGTGTCAAGACATCATCATTGCTTATCATTATTATAGCGCCAGTGTTGCAGCGGTGTCGTAATTTATATGAAGCAATTGACAGGGAGGAGGACCATAATCCATCCGTCAGTAATCATGTTCACCGGAGGTGAAATGAACACTCAGTCTGTCGACAAATATAACTCCATCATTTTTGTTCGACAGCGCCTGTTTGTACCTCTTTTAATACTGATTTTCTTAATATTACACACAGCATAATTTTCTTTCCAGATGAAATTTGTAAGTCTTATCATTTCGCCGACAACACCATACGCGCTTACAATGTTTTACATAATCAAGGCAGATATAATGACAGAGATTAGACAAGTGACCGATGACAAAAGGTCTTGTCCCTAAGTCGTCTGCCGTCTGCGTATTGGCGCAAATGGTCTGTAAGTCAAACTTGATTATCCGTTTCATCTATTTCGGAACTATCCTTTATAGCTGAATGATTACTATGGTTTCCAAATTATATGTCAGCAGTATTACAAAGGTATAGGGAAAGATTTATTTGTATCTTTGAATATATCAAATAAATGACATTCAACCTAACAGATAGTAGATTGCTTAGAACTTTAACATCATTGTCTTACAGAACAAGATGCATGTCTACCATTAATCAAAATCAAAAGTGAATTTAAACCTTGTTTCCAACGCTTTAATTTTATTCTTTTATCTCATCACCTTGTTTAAACACGTCATGCACGTAATTCTTTGAATTGAGATTTGAAGCTTTTTTGTACAATGATGTAAGGCTCATAGGACGGTTCCAGACAATGAGTGAAAAGACGGATAAAGTGAAAGCACGCCAAACTATAATTGAAAGTTGTTCTTACTTTCTATATTAACGCATTAGAATGTATAATGTAGTGAAAAACCTCTTCTCATAAAGTGTCCAATATTCACTTGTTACGGTTTTGTTTTACCGGCAATGAATGTTATTGGCTATTGAAACGCAGCATTTTCTCTCGTATAGAGACTCTAGTATCATAGAAGATACTTACTCTTATAGTATTAAGGGTACTATCGAACACAATTGACAGATACTAGTTTTGAACTGCGGGGGTTTTATTTTCAACTGATGTTCAACAGTATGATTCGTTATCGAGACTGTGACGTGGATAGAATCATATTTCTTTAGTGCCAGAAAATATATAAAACTACTTCACTTTCATTGGCTATCAGTTTGATTATCATAGAGAACTGTAAAACACTAACGATAAATATACTTACGTTCCTGGATTTTTTTGTTCACATACTTGAATTTTCTGATAGTTTAAGAACAATTTGGACTTTGTTCGGAAAACTTCCCGATCATAGATATCTTATTTTTATATTTTAGTGTAGTAAATAGTTTTTGTCAGAATGCAGTCGACAACATTCGCATTTCTCGCGCTTTCAACTTGTGTATATATTTCCTGCACCTTCACAACTGTTTATGGTAAGTATATATTTTGTTTACTTTCGAATAAGCAGATTTATTTTGCTTTCACCATTTTTGTTTTTCAGTTTCAATGTTTAATATTGTAGTCTTTTTTTCTTTTTTTTTGTTGTCATATATATGTATATTTGTCAAAATAGTATCTAGTGTTTATTAGTTTTGCAGCAAACATTGTTTATTAACGCTACAAGACTCCACTGTCTACATTCTTGTTCTGCATCTAAAGCTTTATTTCCTCTCGTCCTGAATAAGTGACCACTGAAACACAATTTAAATCTTTTTACTGAATATTTTTCCATGTACTATTTAATGTCTAGAAACAGACTCCTCATCAATCAACTTGTAATTTAATTACTACGCATCCGAATTCCTGACTGTATTTTATAAAACGATAAAATACAGGGACGCATTTATTATTTCGTAAATAAAATTTTAAAACTGTATGTCTATTTAATTTAATTAATAATATAAATTAAATCCAGGTTGATATAGTGTTGAATACAATACTTACGTACGCATATATTACAATAAAGAAAAGATTGTATTCAGAGAAAAAAATGATGATTATCTAACAAACGTTAATTTTTGTTTTTTTATCTTAGTTGGTCCGCATTTTACATTCGTTTTAAACATAGCTTTGTCTTTTCTTGGCAATGGAAGCTGTTGCTGCTATGTAGATGCTCATATTATGTTATTGTAAATACCGATGAAGGAGAAATAACGTACGTTTTAATGTTTTTTTTTATTTTATGCTTTCCAGTGAATTATATAGTTTTCTCAGTGAAATAAAAATGATAATCCAGTTTTCAAACCGTGGATTTACCATTTTTATTTTTTACTATTTTTGCCATATTTAACCCGGATTTACGTCGAAAAGTATCCAGAGCGTAATTAATGCTGGAAACCATGCGACGATGACGTCATTAAATGACCCACTTGCGCTGTTTTCTGATGACGTTTCCCGCAATTTTCGATATCTCAATAAAAGTAAAGTTTATTTTATGTTTTTCGGTGGTTTATCGAAATATAACGGTGAATTATATCCCGATAAACTCACTGGCCACTCAGTG
>JAUMHA010389179.1:0-11935 GCA_032359765.1 Saxidomus gigantea
TTGAAAATCACCCAAACTTAAACTGGATTGATAAATACAGATATGACATCAGTGTAACTACAGTAAGTCAGAGTATTATATTTTACTAATATATTTTAGACTGTAACCATATTTCAGATTTTCTAGTCTGAAACCGGGAAATATCATGGGAGACTGAAGGCAGGACTTTGTGCTTGAAATAGACAAATTTGTTTTCTATGACTGAAAGAAGATTGACCATGTGTGGTGAATATCGATCAGGCTCTTTTCATTTCATGCAACATTTAACAATGCAAAAATGTATATGAAAATATAATTCATGGTACCGCCTGAGTGCAAATGCATATGTGGCGTATTATTGAAACCGTGATTTTTATGTCTACAAAAGGAAGCGTTTCATATGATGGTTTTACATTTGGCATGAACTACTAGTATACCGAATTCTCCTGGCCCTTGATACATTGCGTAATTGACAGTCATTGTATAACAACTAAATTTGTTGAGTATTAGAAATTGGTTTTGCATTATTCACTATCGATGTATGCTCAGTGTTTGTGTACCACTACATTATGTACTCCAAGACAATATACCTTACTGAAAAGATCTTTTGGTTATATTTTGCAGTTGGAAATTTTTCATGGTGTTTTGAACAACCCGACAGCAGCTAAAGACAAGTGTTTCTTCTACATGAGAGATCCTGTTAACAAGGAAGACTTCCCTAAAGCAGAGTATAAGGTATGTTACATTCATAATTTTCAACTGTAATGTAACTAAAAAAAGTTAAATCGGATAAACAACAGTGTCTTTTTCTGCAGTCTACAAATTGTCGTTATTGTTCAATATGTTTGGTGGTGTTGATACTGAGCCGTGTCAGTCTATTGTTTTTCAAACGATATGTTTGTCGATGCTTGTCATAATGTTCATTAAAGACTACTCAACTTAATTGCGGTGTTGCAGAAAGTGCTTAAAATACTTTTTTGTAGATAGGAGTCAGGCATATGATTTGACAGAAAAATATTCATCCTTTTTCAGTGAATTTCAACATTTATAAACTGTATGGAATAGACTTTAGTTTTCTATAAACAATTTTTCATTACTTCATTGTACCCAGGGATAAAATCAAAACTGGTTGCCGTTTATAATCTGAAATGAGCAGAAAAAGAGAACGATGAAACAATTTAAACTTCTTATTTTAAACAGATTTACGGCGATAACGGTCATTTAAATAACATATTTCAGATATTGATAGCAGAGTCAGAGTGGCATCAAGAAAGGCAAGACTGGTTGAAATCAGAAATATTAAAACACAAGGAGCTCAATGTTCAGCGGTTCAGGACAGCGGCTGATGTTTCAGAGCTAATTAAGAAGGTATGTTGTCTCACTTCCACATGGCTTGATCATACATTCGCAGAAGTTTGTGTTGAATGTCATATTAATAATAGTTTTTTCTCAAATTAGGACTTCATACGCTGCGTTGACGAAGATTTTCCAATTGGTTCCGAACTCACCAAACTTGAGCAGCTGCGGGAAGCCCATAATGCATTTGCTGAGGCGAGATGTAGGGTGTATATTGGACGGGAGGAATATTTCAGGACGGTCAGTGACAACAGAGACAACAACATTAATCAGCCATTTGTATTGCTTGGAGAATCAGGTAGGGAACTACATGTACTTTATTTCCCAAAAATGCAAGGGTGATCTCATTGCTACTTTTCAATGTATGAGAAGTAGAAAGTAATGCAATCTTGTTGCACAGACCTTGCTTTCACTACAGGCTTAATTTTTTCAGGTTATAACAAAATTAATAATCCCTCATGATGCGGACATATACTTAAATCATAAACGGAAACATATGACCTGACCATTGTTCAGAAGTAACGATCCTATCTAATTTTTGAAAAAATACAATAATATTACATAATGAATACAGGCCAGTTACAGAATTGTTATAGGTTGGACTATAGAGGGTCGTGAACCACGATGTAAATATGTTTATTTCATAATGCATTCTAGATGAACCTGCTCAAATAAGTGAAATTGATAGTTGTAACTATAGAGTGATACTCAATACTCATTTTTGTACCTATAGTTTGTTATTCCTCTCTATTCGTTTTATCAAGGAAGTGGAAAATCGGCTTTTGTAGCCAACTGGACAAAACGTGTTGAAGATTCGGAGCCAGAAACGTTTATGTTTGTTCACTTTATCGGAAGCTCTCCTGATAGTGCAGACTACCTTAAACTCTTGAGACGGTAAGAAATAAATACAATGTATTTCAATTTCTATGTTTAAGCAATCTTTATGAAGTTTTTCAACTGTGATCTTACTGGGGGTAAAAGTTTCTCCTCATACAATGACTTGCCTGTAGATTTGCAAACACTTTTTATGACCTTCACAGATTTCTGAATTGATTTTGCAACATTTTGTACCTTTAGCAACATCAGTATATAAAATATTGAAAAACTTTACATGCGTTTATTATTCATTTTACACTATTTAATTTGTCTTCTTTTCAAAGGATGTCACACTCTGATCTTGCATGTTGCAATTTATTGCACCCTTCACAATGAAAATGTAATGTATTTAGATATCAAAATACAACAAAAAGGAAAAACGAAAGCTTGTGTATTTGTAGTTTGTTTAAAGAGCTAAAGACATATTTTGGTTTCAACATGGCGATTCCCCCGTCAGATTCTTCACTCATCAATGATTTAAGCAAATGGTTGAGAATGGCAGGAGCGAAGACAAAGGTGGTTATCGTTTTTGATGCTTTAAATCAGCTAGACGATGGTATAGGACTTGATTGTGAGTGTTCTTTATCTCAAAGATTTTGAAATATTGTAACGAGTATTTCAGTTTTCGTTGTATGATACAAGCTAGAACATATATGAAATGAACATCGCCTGAAAAAAATGTATTTTTAATGAGATTTCTGTTCAATTTTGATTACAACTTCGTGCAGTTTTCTGTTCAATAAATGTTTAACTTTTTGATATGGGTATTCAAAACGGGTGTCAAATAGAGCATTTTGTGTTTGCTTGATGTTCAGAAATTTATAGAAGCCTTTTAATTGCATTAGTTTGTATAGGACCTATTTTCAGTGCGTTTTATTTCCAGTTAGTAATTTATATTTGTGTGGTCCAAATTTTAAAAGCACCATGTCAACATACCTAGTACAATGAACCACTAGACGCAAACTCTATTTTACCGAAATCTCTTCGATGGAAAATCATTAGTTTTCCCTGCGTGCTTCGACAGGAAAAAGGAACGCCCATTTAGCTCACCTGGCACAAATAGACATACAGTTTATAAAAGACATAAAATTGAAAGAAAAATTGGCAAACATCCTGCCAAAACCAGCACAATATCTAAATTTTGTTTTTATTATGCAGATTTAAACTGATAACTTATTTTAGGTGCAGAGCAAGATTTGTTGTGGGTACCAGATGAAGTACCACCAAATGTGTTTATGCTGTTGTCAACACTTCCCGGAAGGGTAAAGTTCAATATTCTTACTTTCTGTGATTAATTAGTCATTTTTAATAGTTCATCTCTACTTGGACTTGCATTCTTTCTTGAATCAAAATCTCAACTTCAGTACGTTACTCAAGTCTAACTTTCAGCAAAAGTATAAATTTCAAAATTTCAAGAAAATTCAACTAAACTTTGTAGGCAATGGATGCATGTAAAAGCCACGATTGGCCCAGTATGAAGGTTGAGCCCCTTGATGACTCACAGAAGGCTCAGATTATCACAGACTACCTTGAAGGGATCTACGGAAAAACTTTGAACCAGGAACAGAAATATATGATCGTGAATGCAAAACAGACGTCAAATGCTCTCTACCTGAAATCACTACTTGATGAGGTATTGTTGTCATTCGCAGAATTTCTATATTATTCTAGCACCATTTTATTAGAATGGCATTGCTTTTTAATAATATATCATAGTCATATTGTTCCTGGAATAATTTCCTGTATATCAAATGTGGAAATGACTGATTTAATGAACAGTGTTGATTTCAAAAGCAATTTCTTCTTGTTTCTTTAACCGTTTCTAAACTACAACACAGCAATGGCAAATAGCGACAAAGATCAACGTATTTCCTTCTCGTCATATGAAATAATGAATTACTTGCGACTGATTTGCGCTAAACCCTCGATTTCGAAATGGTTCGGATTTTCCTACTGAGGAACCAAGAATAAAAACGATTAAATGTTCATCCTTCTTACGCTTAAGATTATGTGTTTTTGATTTGTTTGTATTGTCTACTATACCACTGTTGATAGCCTGCGTATTTTATGCTGTGACATTTTCAAGTATTGTATGTTATTTTGTAATGGCTGAGTATAGACAAAATCTTACTTTTATTCTGTATCACCTTTTTCTTCCCTGATGCATTTTCTTGGAAGGTTCGCATGTATGGCTCTTTCCGTAAATTGACCAACAAAATCAGGGAATATCTGACAGCAGACGACCTGTGTGATCTGTTTGCCAAAATACTAGAGAGACTTGAGCAAGATTTTGAAAAAGGAAGTAACTCCAGGTAATACTTTCGCATGAAACATTAAACAATTTTAGCTTACCTTAGGATGGCCGTCGTCAATCGTTCCCATGCTTGTTTGCACTCTAGCACCTACATTTCTGAAGTAATTCTTATATATTTAAATTTAGATATAAAAACAAAAATAATATCAAACTAGTATATACAGTAACAAGATATCGGTCAAGTTTGATTCTGGAATATTTCGGACTGGTACTTACTAGTGTTATTGACCCTGGTAGAGCAACTATTGCCATATTATGTTCATATGAAATATGTATGCCTGTAAGATGCAGCACCAAGATTGTTAAAATTGTTGCCTTTTGGATTACAATTAGCCCCGCCATAGAGGTCACTCATTTAACATAGCATTATCTAGAGAAAATGTTTGAAAATCTTCTTGTCTATAACTGCATGGTATACAGCTTAAATAGTTGGTGTGTAGCATTGTGTACTGCTTCTCTACTAAGATTGTTCAACTTAGAGTTGGCTCTGCCTGGGTGATCCAATGTTCTTCCCAGACTTATAGAAGAAAAACTTTCGCAATCTTCCTACCTAAGACCACAAGGGCGAGAACTTACATATTTAGTATGTTGCATTACCTTGTGGGACTTTACTATGTTTGGTCAAATTATTTCCCTTGTGTCAAATTTGCCACCCTCAGGTTTACAAATGTTATAAATATGTTTACAAGAACAAATTTAAAATCGTCTTGTCTAAATCGGAAGACCCAAAACTTAAAAATTTGATATCTAGTAATTGGAGTGGTACTGTACCAAGTTTGTACCAGTCATAACCCTTGGGTAAAATCTGACCACGTCCTAGGGGTGTTTTGTTTTAATTAGGCTTTTATAGGGTAAACTTGTCTTTTTTGTCAGAAACCAATGGCTTTTATCTCACCTGAGCACGTGGTGCTCAAAGTGAGCTATAGCTATCGCCTGGTGTCCGTCGTCTGTCTTTCTGTCGTCTGTTCACACTTACCTTGTGTATGCAATAGAGACTGCAATTTTCACTGGATTTGCATAAAACTTGGTCAGTATGACTGCCTTGATAAAATCAAGGTCGAGTTTGAATATGGATAAGCTAGGGTAAAAAACGAGGTCACGAGGTTCACAGGGTTCACTCATAGATAAACCTTGTGTATGCAATAGAGGTTGCATTTTTATTAAATCTGCATGAAACTTAGTCAGAATGACAGTTTTGATGAATTCTAGATTGAGTTTGCATATGGATCATCTGGGGTCAAAACTAGTTCACGGTATCAAATCATAGAAAAACAAATCATAGAAAAAGAGGTTGCATTTTTCATTGGATTTTCTTGAAACATGGTCAGAATGACTTTTTTGCTGAAATCTAGGTCGATTTGGAATACAGGTCATCTTGGGTAAAATCATAGAACAACCTTGTGTATGCAAAGTGGTTGCATTTTTCATTGAATCTTCATGAAAAATGGTCAGAATGACTTTCTTGATAAAATCTAGATTGAATACGAATATTGGTCATGTAGGGTCAAAAACTACGTCACGGGGTCAAATCATAGAAATTCACTGTGTATGCAATAGAGTGAATCTTCATTGAATCTTCATGAAACTTTTAATATTTTAATTTTAGTTAAAATATAATTAATCTGGTGTCATGAACTAGGTCACGGGGTCTTATCATAAGAAAACCTTAAGTACGCAATATAGGTTTGCATTTTATATTTGATCTTCATGAATCTTGGTCAGTATAACTGTCTTAATGGAATTAAGGTCAAGTTTAAATATTGGTCATCGGAGGTAAAAAAAACTAGGTCAACCGGTTAAAACCTTGTGTATGCCATACAAGTGACATTTACAACCCAATAATCATGAAAATTAGTCAGAATATTTGTGTAGATTTCCTGGGATTAAAAACAAGGTCGCCAAATCAATTCAAAGGAAAATCTTGTTGGTACTCTAGAAGCCAATCATGTAAATTTTCGAAAGGTTTGTCTGGTCAAGGTCAAACAGAATATTTGTGTTTATGATATATAGTTAAGGGTTGAAGTTTGGTCATCATGGATTTTATGCAGTTATAGGCATCTCAGGTGCACTTCCATCCTTAGGATTTAAATTATAGACAAAATGTATTTTATCTATGCACAAAACGGTGTCTTATAGTTTCACTTTAAATTCAGCCAGGAATAATGCCTAACGAGTAAAAAGCATTGCGCTTCCTTGTTTCCTCCTTATAGTAAGGCTTCCTATGAAGTTTTAATTAATTACAGTACATGTAAGTGGTGAGATATTGTGGTGGTATATACACTATAATGAAAGGGCATTAACTAAATGAAAAATTGTTAATCTGGCACGTACAGATAATATGTTAATCTCTTCTTGGTAGTGAAACATGTCATAAAGTTTTCTTGAATTTCAAAGACAAAATTGCAGGACAGACGGATGGGCAACCGAAGCGGCGTCTAATTGATTTACTTATAAGGATGAACAAATAGTCTTCAATGATTTTTTCCTACATGTCAGTGATATATTTTGTTTAACTCTCCAATTTTTATCTACAGTTCTATCTGTATTCTACCATTACATCAATTAATGATACCAGACTTTGCTTACAGACCGGGCCTGGTACGAGATGCAACTGTTGCACTATGGTGCTCTAATCGTGGCATGTCTGAGGCTGAATTAACAGATTTCATAAATGTACGTAAAAGTAACATTTTTACATTGCTGTAGGGTTTTTACTTACAAGAAGTTTAACAGCTGTTTGCAGCAAGTTAGTCCAAGAAACGTTTCTGGTGGTCAGTGTTACCATACATAGATTTTTAAGTTGCAAATGAGAAATTCAACAGAAATAGACAAACTTATTTTAATAATATTAGAACACAAAATCCTTACCAGGGAATTTACAAGTTGTCTGACGTACTTGATCACAACCAACGTATTTTACACATATGTTTACTTGCCTATATATGTTTTATCAGGTGAAGAGTGCAGTATGGTCACCATTCTATCTGTCACTGCATGAGAACCTCGTGAATCGTGACGGCATTCTCAACTTCTTCCATGACCATCTACGACAAGCTGTCGAGAAGAAATACCTCAGTACCAGTAAAGAAAAGAAAACCTCTTATCGTAGACTTGCTGACTATTTCGACAAAACAGAACTGAGCGCTAGGAAGGTAGGTGTTGCACAATACAGTATGTGATTTAACGTTCTATCATTTTTAACTCGGGAACGATTTGAACTGAATGTATGAGTAAAAGGTTCAAATCAAGATTTATGGACTCTTTAAAGTGTCAGGACAGAATGTAATATTCAAATAATCAAATAAATACATTTCCTTTGTCCTTCTGATGAAAACATATAAATTATATGTAACTAATACTATTTCTATTCAAACGTTATCAATATAGCCACTATATATCAATTTTCGTATTATTGATACCTTTGTTGTTTTGTTAATATCAAGTTTAGTTTCGCATCGTTCTGAATAAGCTATAAGCCTAAAGAATCCCTCTTGAAACAAAGTTTTTGAAACAGCAAGAATTATGACTGACGAAGAGAAGCACTGCCACTCTGAAGAATAATGGTCGATATATATTGGATATTTATATGTGCAACAACAGTAAAAATATTGTATATCATCATACCATCAACATTTGACTTGACAGTTATATAGAGAGTACCGATTAAATGTATCTCGAAATTCAGTAACGAATGTACTAAAACTAGATTTAGTTATGTCAACTTTGATTCTATTTATGTAACTTTCTAAAAATAGCAATGCTTATGCCCTCATTTGGATAGATGGATTGCCTTGTCATGAAATCGTTTTCATGTCACAAAGCTTAAATTCTATGTCCAATTTATCGGAAAGAGCATCTTTAATTTCCTCTTACATCATTTACATTCGTTAAGCATTTCTTCATCGAGATTAATATGGTAGACCAAAGGTCTTGGCATCCAGATCCGGCTACGTAGCAACTATCTTGCCTAAAACGAATCTGCATTGTAAAGAGAGAGAGAGAGAGAGAGAGAGAGAGAGAGAGAGAGAGAGAGAAACAATAATGCAAACTATTTCTGCAAACAAGGTTGAAGAATTACCATCATTGTTGATGAAAGCTGGTGACTTAAACATGCTGAAAGCTATGGTCAGTGACCTAGACGTATTCTTCAAGATGTCTGAAAATGAAGACAGTATGTTTGAATTGGTGAAAGCTTGGAAAACAGTAAGTCATTTCAATTTACTAGTATATGGCTTACTTTAGAATGTTTTACATTAATAATTGGTAATGTAGTGTCATGGTAATTCGGTAGAAGTTAAAGAAATATCATCAGAGATTTAGAAATCAAGTGCGGTTACTGGTTAGTGTGTGATTTGAATGGACATCCTTTAAATAAGCAAAACTTGTTATCATTATGTTACAAATTCAGTACAATAATTGGATGAAATATTTTCACTATTTTAATGTTTTATATTTCTTGCTATTAAATACAAAATTCATCTTTTGTTGTCTGTAATGAAATTATTCTCTACTGTACAGAAAACATACCAAGAAATTACGTTTGATAAGTCAGAATGCCTTTCATCAAATCCAGAATGTCTTTCATCAAGTCCAGAATGCCTTTCATCAATTCTAGAATGTCATTCATCAAATCCAAAAATGCCTTTTATCAAATCCAGAATGTGATTCATCAAATCATGCATGTGTAAATAAGGACTGTGTAGTTAAAAGGTTATTCAAAACTTGAACAAGGATGGTCGTTGTCGGTGACACATGTTTTTAATACTTCAGCTGGGTGACTTCAGTGTGTGTGGAGAGGCATACATGCAAAAACTGGCAGAAATAAGCGAAGAAGAGAAACAAAAAAAATCTGAACATTACTGCGAGCTTTACAGGTTATTTAGAATTACCAAAAATCATCTAAAGGAAATTAATCAAAGAAGTTAATGACGTTGTTGCTAGTTTGATTTGATATACATGTACTTTCATATGCTGCTGACACTGATATGCAATCAGTGTTTGCCATTGTACATTAGATATGTAAAATATGTTCTGACCAAAACAGTAAAATAGTATACCTTTTCTTACCAGAGGCCTTTATTTACTGTGTCATTTACGTTACAGTCAGCTGGGAAGCTTCTTCAAAAATCTTCGTTTGATGGAAGCGGCCAAAAACATTTACCTGACTCTAATCGAACAGTTTGAGAAGAAGTATCGGATATCCCATGGTGCAATTATATATAGTGCGCATGACCATAGCTGGGTTTATAGGTGTAAAAGCAGAACTATCATCAAAGTGAGTATTACCAATTTTCTTAGTAGTCTGAAAAAATGCATTACACGTAAATGTACTACTTAAAATAAATCAAAACATTTACATTTTTGGTCTAGCTTCATAATAGAAATATTGTAGTGGAAAGTTTAGGTGCTGTCAGTTGCCTGTACATGTACGTTGATCAAATAAATGGTTCTCAGTGTCACAAATACATTATACGTTTGTATTAGTGTCCATCCATTCTGTTTTACTAAAATTAAAATTGTCATCCTATGATAATGGCGTATTATTGATTGCACACGCTGCTGCTAGCATAGTAACGTATTGTGAAGTGGTTTTAACTTAGTACATGTAGAGGATTTTTGTCATTCTACGTAATATTGACAGAAGAAATAAAACAGTGCGTCGTTTTCATTGGATGACAAATAAAGTCCATTTGTTGAAAAATGTAATGACTTTTTTTTGAGCTGGCATGTGTTGGTAAGCAACAATAGTTACATGTTAGCTTGCTTAATCTGATCTGCAATCCTGTTAGTCGCAAAATATTATGTATTATTTTCTGCTTACAGGCTTTACAAGAGCTTGGAGATGTATACCACAAAATGGGAGAATATGAGAAGGCTGTGGAAATGTATATTGATGCTGTAAATAGACAGACAAAGATTGAGACACCGCAACAAAAATTACAGGTAATTATGTTTTATTAATAGGCTAACAACATGGTAAAGGTATATTTTACGTTACATTGTCTAACTTGGTTTTCAAATTTGTTTCCACACCCTGTCAGGGTAAGTAACTTCTACTATCAGTTGTGTATTTGGTGTTTTTGTGAAAGGTGTACTGATAGAAAAATGTAATGCTCTTTTGTCTATGCTTTCAGTTGTTCAAATCAGTACATCTTTCAATTAACCAAAAAGCTATAGACTTGCCTTATAATAATCCGTCTGGCGTTTGAGAATTGAATTTATTTCAAATACCAACTGTCAATTTAAAGCATACAGTTTTGAGTGTGTAACTACAATTTTTCAGCTATGTGAGGGGCTTCTTGGTCTTTCGACAGTGTATGTAGCACAAGAAAAAATGGCAGAAGCGAAGAAATTGATGACAAAAGCATTAGAACTGGCCACAGACGTCCTTGGAACGAACCATCACTACGTGGCAGCTATATTTACTACAGTAAGTTACCCCTACAAAAAAGTTGGAGGTGTATAAACGAATCAGTTCTTGATTGTTTTAAGTGTTCACTCCATATCCTCTAAACCTACTGAAGGATTTTCAAAACACTTTGATGAAATGTTCATGTTATCAAAATGCTGTGCAGAAATGATGTGTAAATACCAATGTATTTAAGTAAGTAGAATTTCTTACATGAAACATTGTAAATACTATAACATTTTTCTGTTGATAGCTTGGACAACTGTCATACAAACAGGGTCGTATTGATGAAGCCCTGGCGTTTTACATGCAAGATTTGAAGGTGACAAGGAGTGAGGTGGGCACAAACCATCCGAGAACAGCAACAGTTCTAAATGAGATTGCTCTTGTGTATGATGATAAGAATGACGCCATTGCCGGGAAACTGTACGAGGCAGCTTTGGCTATCATTCTCGAAACTTACGGCAATAATTATCCGGGAACAGCCATCATAAGGTTTGAAGATATTATAGTACAGTGCCAATGTGTATACTATTTATACGTTTCTCTAATGGTTCATCTTTTCTTCTTACTATTTTGCTCATATTGTTAAGTTCAACTATTTAAAGGGTTTTATTTAGAGCTACCTTTGGGCGTTTAGTATTCTGTAACGCAGTGAACTTGTTGACTTGAATCATTCTATAGTACTACTTTCAGCAATTGCTTCAACAATATACAACCATTATTATGTATGTTTGATTGTTATTTTATATAAACAATAAACCGAAGAGTGGATTTCAGACTGATACAAAGCACTTCATTACAAGAAGCTTTTCCCAAAATAAATGGGAATCAATAGCCCGTAATGTCTTTTGTAGAGTTGTAAACATAGAAGACAGAACCCTTCAGTAGTATTAAAGTGACATTATGCGCATTTTTTCAAGTAAAAATCCAGCTGAAAATGGTGTGTGTACAAAAGTGTAGAGAAAATAATAACTTTTAACCCAATACACCAAACTCTT
>JAUMHA010389201.1:0-11933 GCA_032359765.1 Saxidomus gigantea
AAACCAAGGAAAATTAAGATACAGTTCTCAAATCTTGTAAAATGGCTTAATTTTTCATGTTATTCAGTTTGATAACTAAAAAAGAAAAAATAACGAAAAAAAGTGTTGGCTCCTTCGGGGATTGAACTCAGGACCTCTTGATCTCAAAGCAGACGCTCTAACCACTGCACAACAGTACAAAATAGGTACTGCTATAAAATCCAAAGTATTCCAAATGATCCTTAAACAGGAAGTACTCATAACACATCCACTACCTTAAATATACCAACAGTCCTGCCGATAAACGTCGGCCGGCATACAATTCATGCGCCTCTCCCGATTTCTCTCCCTGCCGTTGAAGTGATTAGAGGACTTTTAAGGAATAAGACCAAAGCAGTGTTGAAATGGTCATAAGGTATATGGGTATCTTAAACGTAACAATAACGATCAAGGCGTGGAGCCAATTTCGTGTTGATGTATATTCATTCCTCACAAACATTTAATAAAAATGGCGTTGTGAACGAACTAAAGCAGGCGAACTGATATATTTAATGGTTTTATCCTAAATACTATACTCGATAGGGAAGTAAATGTGTTACGCACTGTAGCGGAGTTTTGTTCGGGTTGCTTCCATCTGTTTGGAAATTTGGACGAAAAGCATCTAGCGTCTTCAATCTTAATTAAAAGTTGATTAAAATTCCAAAACATTTTCGGTGCACAAATTGTAAACGTTGCATTTAATTCTGGAAATGGATATTAGTTGTAAGAGGTTTAATACGTTCTGTGTATATGATCCTGAATAAAGGTTTTGTTGGTAAAAAAAGTTTCGTTACCAATAAATAACTCTCTAAAGTGCACTAGCTAGCCTGGATACATGTATGCAGGAGATAAATTTAATGAAACCACTAAAGGACGACGATATCAGTCGATGTGCTAAGACGTGTGAAATTTTGCTCCGACAAAGACTAGATTTAAATGTGCTTAATCAAGTTCGATATATACAATTTTTATATGTAGTTGCAGTGAAAATAGCAACTAAATGGATTCAGGATCCAAAAGAGAAAAATAAGTGTATTTATGATAAATTAAGACAAAATGTACTTTTCTTTGTCTTAAATTTTTACATTATAGCATACGTGAAAACTGTATTATATAAGAGAACTTTGCTCACTGCAATGAATTTATAAACATCATGACTAGGATTATTGTATTTGTAACTGTCATCGATCTTGTAGTTTGCGGACTAATTTGAACTATGGCGAGTGACCATGAATATTATAATTATGACGGGACTTTGAGTTCAGATCGCTTTAGTATTGAAGAACATTGTGATGATGATATTACATAATTGAAACCTGTATTCTACGCCACAAAATATGACAAGGGAGATAATAACGATACTCTTACTTTACATTCACAACAGAGTTACACTTCTTCACTAGAATTAGAACTTGATAACAGCTTACAATTCGGTCAGAAAACTCATCTTACTATGTGGATTATGTTGTCATAGATCGTCTTGATCTTGAATTGAGAAACCTACACATATATCCAAACTGTCATTCAACTGACAAATGCCTCAGAGGAAATCCTTTCTTAATGTAGAGACGTGCTCTCTATAAGAGCGAAGGAACAAAAGCACGGTCCGACCGTATTGCTTCGTGATCGCAGAAAGCCGGCAACATATGCAAAAGACTGCTTTGATATCGAACAGTTCTTAAATTATAATACTTAAGACATACACATGCTATATCGTAAAATCACGTCAACGCCGGCCCAAAATGGTCCGTGGACGTCCACAGTAGAAGGTGATGACTCACCATTACTGAGAGAAACTTTAGCAAAAATTCAAACAGAAATGCTGTCTCTGAAAGTAACGGTTGCTCAAAATCAAGACAAGTTTCAATCGTCGTGTAAAAGATTAGATTCAGAAGTTGAAAGTATAAAATCAGAATTACAAGAATGCTCTAAAGCTATTTCTTCCACCATTCGATCCATTAAAGTCAAAGATGACCAAGTAAAGTTCCTGCCTGTTTAAGCGAACTGTGTAAACTGTCTCAAAATTAGAGAATTCAAGAAACAGTATTGCTGAAGACCTGTCAGATCTCCACGCGTCCGTTGGGGATAATTCACTGAACATTGTAAGAATAAACGATGTCGATGCTAATGAAAGACCCGTATGAAAGAGCTGACTGATAGTTTAAGTGAAAATATTTCGCATTCCAGTAATACGCAAATCTCGAAAACTGATCATTCGAAGGATATGTAACAAGTAAATTCACAAAATTTATTAAGAGCATAAATGCAAAGCAGCAGGACTCTGATGCACTTATTGTCAAGACCGTAAACGGAATGAACTCAGAATTAGATAAAAGAATTAGCGTAATGTGTGACAAAGTTTCTGTGACGATAGCAGATTCATTTGAAAAGTTCTCCAGCACTCTCCAGACATCTCTATGAATTCTTCAGCAGGGTGAAACACGCGTTGATAACTTAAATGTAAGGCAAAGGCAAGATAAAGTCCCAGTGGACACGATTCAAAGTCCGCGGAAAATCAATGCAGGTAACAAAGGAGGAGAGCAAGTACATGTTACAATGGGGATTTCTGAGGAGACAGATCATGCAGATAACCCGATAACGATTAGGCATCAAAGTCCTTTGACAGACAATTTTCAGAGATCAATACCTCAAAATAGGGATGCACCTGTTCATGACGCTGATGAGGGCTTCCGAGTACATCACAGACCGTAAGCGTTTTAAGTCATATGTTATTACTGACATTCGTACTGATAGCGACCAGGAAGGTCTTGAAGATTTCTTGGAATATGATATGAATGTAATCTGTAGATCTGCCAAATTCTTGAACAGCGAGAGAAAGGACTGCAAAGTAGCACACATTGCAGTTGACGATAAACAAGCTGCATATATCGACAACGAAGTAGAATGGCCAGTAGGCATATCTTGCCGCCCGTGGATAAAAAGATCAGAGTATATGCAGCGATATAATGAATACACACGTGATTAGTTCAAAGTTCTCATACATGGACTTACGTTTTGTTTCGAACAACGCTACCTGGATGATTACTGCAATACCGTACATAATTAATGAATTGATTACAAAAAAGCTGTCAATATTTGGTATCTCGGAATACTGGCTCCTTGAAAATAACGCTGATATTTTTAACAAGATCGACAAATAGGGCACATGCGATAACATGCGCGAGTACCAACTACTTTAATGGGCGTTACATTGGCAATTGTGGCACCGCATACTAGACAGCTGCGTCGAAACCATTGATATTGGAAGTGAAATAATAGCGGCAGTAAGATTGTACCTTGAATATCTATCAGTAGTCGTTTTGCAAGTCTACTTACCACTTAAAAAACGCTTACTTGGCATGAAAATGGACTGTCAAATACTTCTGAATACAGGTACTATAAGGAACTTCAGCGTATATTCAGGCGTTCTTTACGTGCAGCTGCACACATAAATGAACACACAGTAACGCAGAATAGTGATGAACTATATGAAGTAGACCAAAATTCTATCTGGAAGATTTTGAATTCTAAAAAATTCCGTAACAAAAAACAAGGGTGTGAATTATTATTTAAAGGCAAAAGAGAAACAACTCTTGATGGCATGTTATCTGGATGGTCAGATTACTTCAGCGATCTTTATACATTTAAAGAAAGTAATAATTTTGACCAGGAACACAGACTACTCGTTGATCGCGAAGTAGACTCATACATACTTATCAATAAGCGATGCTCAGTTCTTGGATGATGAAATATGCAGTGTTGTTGTTACAACTTAACGTATGAACACTTGAAATATGGTGGAAATTAGTTAGTATTGTCCTTTTGAACACTATTTTTCAAAAAGAAACCATTCCGACAGAGTTTAAGTCTTGACTTACAATAATGTTACACAAAGGAAATGGTAAACCATTTAATGATCATAACAGCTATCGAGCTATCTCATTGCTGCCTGTAATTTCAAAACTATATGAAAAACTTGTCATAAACATCTTAACGAAAAAGCAGTAACTTCAAAACACGACTCTTTACAGCACGGTTTTCAGAAAAAACAAAAGCTGCAAAATGGCCTCTTTCATTGTACAGGAGGCTCGCGATTACTGTAACGAGGAAGTCCACTGCACGTTTGTTATATGGACGCAAATTCTGCGTTCCACTTTTTATGATGATCCGTGGGCTTATCTACAAACTATACAATATAACCATTACAGGAAAAATGCTTCGCCTTGTTTGGAACTCGTTTCAGGGCTGTTCAAGTCGCGTGCTACTTCATGGTCTTTAGACAAGGGTCCATATGTGCGCCGTTTTTCGACACAGTGTACATTGATTCACTTCTTGACGAGTTGCAGACATCTACACATGGTCTACGCATTGGATATCTAAAGTTATCTGCGCCCACACAACATGACGACATCATACTGTTGTCCCTATCCAGAAGGGGCTTAAATGAACTCTTGAATACATGTTGCTCATACGCCAAAAGGTGGCTCTACTTATATAATCCTACAAAATGCGCTGCATCTATCCTAAATTGCAAAAGACAGCGAGACCATGTCACCACACCCCATGCAAAATATGGAAATACAATTCTTTGTGAAACGAAATCGTATTAACATTTGGGTATTGTTCAGTCATCGTCAGGCAAATACCCTTACAATGTTAATCACGTGAAACAAACAATGCGAGGGACATTTCTGTCCATTACTGGAATGATATCTGAACCTGAAGGCCCAAATCCTAGTACCGCAATGAAACTTTATAGAATGTGGGTACTCCCTCGCGCTCTGTATGGTTGTAAATTGTGGAACAACATATCAGATATCAGTTTCCAGCAACTTGAGGTTGCCCACCACTTCTGTTTAAAAAGGGCACAAGGTCTTCCTTTCCTCACGAGGTCTGATATGGTAACGGGGCTGCTAGGTGCTTCCTCACAACAAAGCTATATTGATACTCAAAAACTGTTATTTGGGGGCACGTTGTGTCGAGCACCCCCACAATAACTGTGTAATATGTTATTTTTGTTACGTTTATTCCAATATGAGATATGTAACACTCGGAACAATGGTTTCGTCCCTGGTATCTTGCGTATATTGTATAAATACAACATCAGTAGGTAGTCGTTTAAAACTGATGGCATTTTCCCTTCCAAAATCACGTGGAAAACGGTGTGCCGTCAAGCTGTGCATGCCCAGGAACAATCGGAGTGGCGGGCTCGGATAGATATCTCTGGAGACTTTGAAACATTTAAACTTTGTCACTACAACCTTCGTGAATCAAGTATTTGGTCGGTTGCGAGAGAACGACCATCTAGTCTGTAACAGTGAAATATGCATAATTACATATCGTTACACTGTAATTTAATTTTCCAATTTGTATATATGTTAGTATATCTCATTTTGCACTATATTGTTGTAATACATTAATTGTAAATATCCAGCGAATGGAGGCAATAAAGATACGGGTATGTATTCATAGCTTCTCATTAATATTCATGACGTGCTACTTTTTCATTCATAAAATCGTGTACAAAAACTTCCTACTATGGATTCAGGGCATATCATCAAACAAAAACACATTGAGAAGTAAAAAGGAAGAGTGTATTTGCGACTAAGATTAACGGAAGCATTTAATTTCCTTTCTAAATGTAGTAATCCAGCCATAATTTTGTACATGAAGACTTCCAGCAGCTGACTGCTGTCCGCCATTTGCATTATGCTAATGAGTAGTGGCATTATGACAACCAAATTAATGCGCGACGAAAAATTTAAAATAGAATCACGGTTAGTGATCACTAAATAATTTAAACGAATGTCAACTAAAGAAATATTGAATTATATCAGAAGTTTTACACCTAATTTCAACATAAACACGTACCTTCGGTGTTAATGCAAATTAGGTGTAAAACTTCTGACAGTTCATACCTCGATGAAATGCAGAAAAAAACACATTTAATTCTTAATTAAACATCTGAACAAATGAAATGAAGGAAATGAGATTCCTCCTGTCCATCAAAAGAAAGACGAATTAAAAATGAGTATGTAGTATTTCTAGCACAAATATCATGTTTTGAAGGCTTTCAGAAAGTTGTTAACCCCATTGTATTGAGTTTGATTATGTACTTGAGAGAAGAGCATTAAAGAACCTTCCTTGTCTTAGTTATATGACATATCTGCATTGTATATAGTCGTTGCGAAGTGAAGCCTCATAACTCGTGGACTTTTGGTAATATTCAGGAGAGAGAAAAAAGTGTCTATGTTTTCAATGTTTTACATGTGAAGTACTAAACTTCGCATTTTAATGTGTTTTGGCTTTCAAATCTGAATTTTATTTCATTTTTAATCCTAAACAAGTCTCTTAATACACATTTCTCCATTACGATATTTTGTTGTTAAATAAAAAACTCAAAAGTTTCAGATACGATGTTTTGATCCCAAACGTGTATCAAGAACACTGTTTTATGTAACAACAACAGATTTTTATTTTTCTAAATGTCAAATTATTCCCACGGCAATTTCATAGCAATGCTGTTTATTCTACCAACGGATCTATAACATGTATCCTGTTTGTTTATTGGCCGTGGCTAGAGTTATGGTACTATACATATAAAGATTAAACATTGCATTGTATGACTTTTATCTTGCTACCGCAGCATAGAAACAGTTATGTTAATTCTGGATCACCCCTTGTATGTTTAATGCACATTTCTAAATGAAAGTACTTGTTTAATTTGGTTGTTTCTTTGTGCATTTTAAGATACAATGTAGTATCAACACAATTCACTTTAGTGTGTCTTTTAACGTGTCAAGTGTGAACGCTGCAAGAATTCAATTCACTGGTTTAGTTCCTTTACCACACTAAAGCAGATCAACTGCAGATCAACTGCTTAAATCATCCACGGTTGGTCAGATGGTTCTTTTAAAAGAATAGAAGAATTCTAAAAAATGTGTAACTAGCGTTGAAAGTTCCGTCAGTACCCTGCGTAGACGCTAGTTACAACTATGCATGGCGAATGAAGGCAGTATGTCTTTCGCATGACAGTGCAAACACATATCATTAAAAGTTCTTTAAGCTTCTCCCAGGACGAATGGAATGGGGCAGACAGTCTCATGTCTGTAAACTGTATTAAGTCCGTCGAAAGTGACGGATACAGAAACAAAATAAATGCAACTATGTTGCCAGCTTCTTTTTGTTTTTCTTAGTATATACACGAGTTGGTATTTATTCTTGAAATATCGTTCTCTTCTGGTAGGCTTCGATTTAAAAAGCTTTACTCCATAACGCAGTGGTAGCCCTGTTCACCTCAGGAATTTGACCCCAAACATTTAAATGGCGGAAAGGAAAACAACATAATTTCACATTGTCTCTGTCTCCGAGGTTGATTACAGCTGGACTATTGATCTAAGTTCTAATAACTTTTTTTCGCAATCGAGAATAAATAAATAAGTATAAATCACTCGACTGAATTTCGCACCACCTCCCCTATGAAAAATCCTAGTTTCGGCCATTATACTGGCATGATTTGTGTCAGAAAGTTATTATTCTGAATAACGGGTGTAAAACTGACTGTTGTAAGGGTATCGGAAAGGAATGACAATCCTGCATAGAGATTGATATATTTGGTGTTTGTTAATCTTTTTTTTACATTGAAACGGAAACAAATATTTAAGCAAAAGATAGCAAATCTGAAATACGTGTAACTTTCACTAACTCACAGCATTGAATGAAGGTACTAAAGTAGGCTGTAAGCCAATGCTATTTTTTGAATTCCTGGTGGTCAGTGTTAATATCCCATTTTCCCCATCCGATTCCCTAAAGCGGTTTTAGAAGCACAAAATCTCATTGAGTTATGGTATCTTAAATATTAATTCAGTTTGTCGCTTGAAGTCGGGGATTCCTTCTGTTATTGGTTTCCAGTCGTGGTTTGCACGCGCCACCGACTAATACGTTAACAAATTTCAGTACACATTTTCTTACCTGTTTGTAGGCTACATGACGTGTATGCATTGGTGTAGGGGTCGGGCAGGGAGAAGTCAGACATCTGTAATTTGGGGAAGATTGAAGTTGCATGAGCAAATCGACGGATTTTTTTCACCCGTGTATAGCTATTTTATTGTTTATTCAAGCCCGTAATGCTCGTTTGATGAAATTTTGATTTATATTGCTTCTGAAGTTCTGGGTAAAAGGCGCGTTTGGCATTCTCTTTGCTGGTTAACAGATTAGTAACTTTTATTAACTTAAGTTTCTGTGTCAAAATTACACGGCAATTTAAATGATTAAATTCAGTGTCAACAAAAATGTACATGTATTTAATGAACTTGTATTAGGTCATAAAATGGTTGAATACTGCAATGTGAGTCCTTTCTCTTCCTCCGTGATCAACACGCCGGTTTTAGCAGTAAGAAAACAAAATCATAGAAAGACGTTGCAATTTTGTTGATGAACGCGTTATAGTCATTATTAAAGCTGACGTCGCTAACTTTGAGTTCATCCCCGGTAGCGACGTTATGGGTGTGGACATCTTGGATTTAGCGACATCACGTCAGTAACATTACGGCCTATGGAAAAAAATCACACAAATTCATATTTTGACTAAAATATCAAGTTAATCAAAAAAATGAAAAGTGGCCTGGAGATATTAGTTTTCCAATGATGCTGATGTATTTTTATTTTGATGACCCGTACATATTCGAAATTTAATCGAAGTCTACCGATTGAGTGGGACAGACTGTAGTGATCTAGTTTTTTTACCCTAGGTGATCTAGCTTCAAACTCGACATAGAAAATATTGAGACAAACATTCCGACCATTTTTCATAAAGATCAGATATAAAACGTGGTTTAGAGAGTGTTAACAATGTTTTTCTTTGATCTCAATGTGTGACCTAATTTTTAAGCCAAGATGTCCCAGATTCGAAATAAGAAATCATTAAGCCCAATTTTCATGATGATTTGTTTATAAAGATGGCATCTAGAGAGTTTTAATAAGGTATTTGTTTTCATTTGACCAGCTTGCCTAGTGTTTGACCTAAGGTGACGGGTTTGAAATATTCTGACCAATTTTCAATTCTCTAGAGATTGTTAACAGGGTCTTTCAATTGACCGTCTGACCGAGCTTTTTACCCCAAGAGGGCTGTTTCGAACTAGACCAGAGATCAGTGAGAAACATGCTGGCCAATTTCCATGATGATCGGATAGTAAATGTGACCTATATTGTTAGCAAGGCATATATGAACAGATAGACAAATGACATACAGTCAACAAACAATGGATAGCGGGCGATTACAATATATTACAATTGAGCACTTTGTGCTAAGGTGAGCTTAAGCAGGTAAAATAAGATCTCAGTATAAAAATTTATGACACAGCTGATTTTAAGTTCTTATGATTTAACTTACCTCAGTTCTTATAAAATGAGTCATGCTCCAGAGAGACAATGTTAGGCACATCGAAAACAAAACATGTATACATGTATACATGTATACCAGGGTTCATTTTGCTTACTAGCATTTTGTCTTGTCATTTTGGGGTACCTTAGATTAAAGTAAAGAGAGCGTCCCGAAATAGTTGTTTACTACATTTCATTTTGGTCAAATATCTTACGGTTTACCAAGGACATTCATCACTATTGTTTCAGGACGTTGGTGAAATGTTATATCTCACGGAACTTCTTTTCTCAATGTGTCCTTAATTTGAGTAACAGATTATGTAATTTTTGGTTATACAGAGGAAAGTATTGTATAATGCTAAATGTCTGATTCAGATAAACAGACGGACAAACTAATTGCATATGTTGAGAGAATTTGTGATTTTGCAGGTTACTTTCTAGAAAATACTAGTAATACTTCTCTCCGTGCGTTTCCTAATACAAAGTTGATCAAACATGTTGATAGTATACAAACTACAATGTAATTTCAATTTTCAACATACTAAGGGAATATAAATACAATCAACTGCAAGTAATTATAGCTTTGTTTTTCATACTAATACATTGCAGAATGTTACGTCTTCAAAAACTGCTAGCTCATTAGGCATATGTACATAAAGCAACATATTTCTTATCTACCATGAGGCCTTCTATTAACAATAATAATACACAATTGAGAACAAACTAACACAACACATGCACGCACGCACGCACGCACTCACGCACACACACACGCACACACACGGACACTCACATACACACTAAAAATGTTGCACATGTAATGAAGATGACGTAAACAAAAGTTACACATAAATTGGTGAATTAGAAATCAAATAAATCAAAGTTTAAATCGGCACTCAAAACTGTATAATTGTTCAAATTTCCTTGCTGTAGCATAAAAACGGGAAAGTAGGTCAATAGGTCAAGGTTAAGGTCGGCGAAGGTCTAAATTACTATATGCATTCGAAACTGTGCATGTGGCTAAAATTCCATTGCTGTGACTTAAAAAGGGTAAGAGGGTTAGTTGGTCAAGGTCAGCGAATATCGAAGTTGTTATCTGCATGTTGTTCAAATTTCATTGGTGTAGCATAGAAACGGGAGAGAAGGTCAGAAGGTCAAGATCAGTGACAACCATGTCGAAGTTCAACTCTACATGCAGAACTCTACATGTGACTCAAATTTTATTACTCTAGCTTTGCGAATCCTATGCCCAAAGATCCAAGGGTTCTTGAGTTATTGAACCTAATGTGTTCAACCTTGTGATCTCATGCACCTGGTCCATTTTCCCACGGGGCATAATGTGAACAGACTTCATGGAGGACTACCAGACAATACTATATGCTGCCACGCAGATTCAGACTAGAAGATTTTTTCTACACTCTATTATTATACAGACAAACGGCCAAGGGTGTTAATTTGTGAATTAAAATAGGGTTGTATCAAAATATTTATCAAATCTTTGACTTGCATAATATTTTGTTGTTATTTTTTAATCAAACAATGTCTTATATATTACTCTGATTGTCCTAAAGATATTACTTTATTAAGATTTGTAGTTGTAAGTTATTGTGTAAAGGCTACTGGTAGCTTCAGAAAAGTTGTTAAGAGTATATTTGATATATAAAGGCAAACATTAATAACACGCTATTTATCAGATACATGTATCCATATAGAAACCACAGGCCACCATATTTAAAAAAAAATATTTTGTATTATATATAATACAAAATAAATATATATTTTTTTTTTTTAGATATGATAGCCTGTGATAGAAACTAATTGAAAATCTGGGCGAATATTTGCAGTAGGCCGCTGAGTCCTTGTACTGTAGCTACAAGCAAGTTCATAAAACTGAAGGTGATAATATATGGAAGGTAACCGTGTTTATTCTAAGTCAAAAGTCTCATGCATACTACGAAGATTATGTAAACCTGTCTTTGCTCTGTGTGTTTTGCATTTCTTTAGGAATTATTTCGACTTCGGTGTATATTTGATGACCAATTTTCCATGAAACTACTTTTTTGAATATTAATTTGTTAATTTTTCGTGTATTTTAAGACACATTGTATCAACACAATTCCCTTTGTGTTTCTTCATTTGTTTTGTGTGAACTTTACAAGTTTTAGATAAGTTGGTTTAGGTCTTTTTATAACTTTCTAGCCACTTCTAGGTAATTCTGTCGATTAATTTTTTATATTACTCATTTGAACCAGGTTAGGTATTTTTTTTAAATAAACCGTTTTCTTACGAATGCAAAACTGACTTTGCTTATTTGGTCAGAATCTTGTTCAGTATGTTAAAGGATATCTGCATACATTTGAAGATTATTATTGCAAATAAGTTGTTGCTTAATTTTCTCCCCGCTTTGACAGTTTGTATACAACTTGCGGTAGTATATTACAGTTCGGCTCACCGTAGCGTGAATACGCCGTCGAAATATAAACTCAAAGCTGATTTAGTATAAACTTAATTTTAAATTCACAAACGATCTGAAA
>JAUMHA010389212.1:7701-24408 GCA_032359765.1 Saxidomus gigantea
CCACATACGTAAATCCACTTGTTGCACTTATTTAACTAATGAACCAGATGTAGACATGTCATCATGGAAAAAGTGCATGTCGACCGGCTCCGTCTGATTTTTTTGTATAATTCTACTCATTCGTAAACAAAATATGTAATTCTAGTGAGAAAGCAGTTTATTTCTGGTCTTCTGTACACCAAATCGATACGAACGTAAGACCCTTTGACACTCTTTCCCAGACTGTTCAACCCAGACTTACATATCAGTCGGGTTGATATTATTGATCTAATATAGTTTTTTTTAATTTCTTTTGCAGTTGCGCAGTTGTATATGACCTCAAGTACTGGGTCACTATGTTTGACCTCATAGGGTAAATGAGTAATTTGCGGTTTTTGCGCCTGGTGATTAACTATATCTGTTTACATAGTCCAAGGTCGTTCGCTCCACTTGATAAGTTTTCAAACCTAGATCCAGACATTTCCGAAGACAAGAAATTATGTCGCGCGCTCGCGTGCGCATGTTCGATATTTGATACGCACAGCCACACGAATTCATATTGTATAGAAACCTCAAAGTACATCATGCGCGCTGGGAGTTTATTGTGTAGTTTTGAACTTCTCTCTTTTGTAGTCCCAAAAGACTGCTTTGTCAGGTAGCGGTCTTGAGTGCAAGCCCAATGTGATTATACCTGATTTATTATCTAGCAGTAAGGCTTATCATGAGCACCGTTCGCATCTGCAAGTTCCATTGATCAAGATTTACAAAC
Organism: Saxidomus gigantea; assembly: GCA_032359765.1. Lineage (NCBI taxonomy): Eukaryota > Metazoa > Mollusca > Bivalvia > Venerida > Veneridae > Saxidomus > Saxidomus gigantea. Next base: position 8,450 of record JAUMHA010389212.1, read on the forward strand.
CCCCCTTGAAACCATTTCCAGAGGGTAGCTAATGTATGCAAAGTGGACAAAGTGTTACGGTAGATTTCAGTTTGACTCATCGATAATTTGGATGTTGTAGCCGCAACTTTAGATTATATGTTAACGACTTCAATAAAATACCGTTTTTGTCAGTTTTCGTACGTTTTATTTATCGCCTAGGGTTATTTCCAGTTTGCGAGGCGCCCGAGCGAGAACGCTTTTGACATATTGTGATTGAAATGATTTTGAAACAGACGATAATGGGAAAGACCCGAGTGTGTGTGAGAAATTAAAAATAGCGATGACGTCAGACATCAAAGCGATTTGTGCGCTACCGTCTGCAAAATTACCGATCTGCCAGTTTTTATCTACTATGTGTCCTATTTACTGTTATTCAAAACAAAATGCGCAAATTAATATTGTCTCAAATAAATGACATTCATTTTTTTATCATCCTTAGTAGCAAAATATTCGTCTGCAAGTAATGCACGCGCACTCGGCCGATATTTAGTCACGAGCATGGCAACACAAATCAGATTCCGTCATGCAGCATCCCGCGCACTTTTTGCTGTTGCTAGGGACTTGCAGGTCACGGATTCCCTCGTGAAAGAAAGAATTGGATTTTCGCGGGAAATTTTAATTGAATATTAGGAAATAATAAATCAAGCTCGGCATACGTTCTCAAACAGTGCATATTTATTTCAATGGCATATGTAATTGTCTGTTTAGCATGGCTTATATTTTTGTTGCTCATTAAAAATGTTCTTTCTGTTATTTTGTGACTGTAACATCTAATATACGTCCTACAAGTCATTTAAATCTCTATTTATAACAACTTGTAACATATTGCACAAAAAGAATTAGTTTTTGGCGCGTGTCATAATCTATATTATCATATGCTACCATGATTTGTATGTATTTCTGTTTCTATGTCTTCTTTATAATAATAGAAGATACGGTAGCCAGTCACAATGCGTATACCAATACACTTCTCTCGCCGGTATATAAAATCTAATCTAATTGGTCCTGATGAATATTCATCGACTCCGCCTACTCACGTGTGGTGATATTGGGCATGTTATGACTTGATGAATTTTAAATTAAATCAAAATCGACTGTCAACAAAGACGCATGCAGTTTTTGTTTTGGATTTAAATTTGAACTTGCCGCCACGAGAATATATATAAAAGTGACCGCAAAGGTTTTATATCGCAGCATAGTGGGACGGGGGAGACACCTGAAACGATGAATCATTTATAATGTGATATTTTTATTAAGAAAAACATTCATTGCATCATTTACTGTAACCCTAAAGGTTGCAAATGAAAGTGTTATAGCGCAGGGGATCGACCAAAAAATAACGGAAAACTATTAATTTTGGAGATTTGCGTAAGTTCTTTATGTTGTATTTTCTGCGATTTTTTTGTTTGAATCCGCCAGGCTAGTGGGAGTGAGTCACTTTTTGGCAGCGTTATCGTCTGCGGTGTTCTTCCATGAGTTTGCATTATCTGTGATAATATGAGGTCGACGGCATTGCTTCTGCAAAATTCTTTATAATTTTGTGACAGTGACCTGGACTTAGGCTCGTGCTTGCACGGCAATCTAGTGGAAGTAGTTGCTCGGTAACGGAAGTACAATAGTAGGATGTTTTGTTGTTTATATCTTTAAATTAGATGACAGCAAAATAACGTTGTAGTTATTTGAAATGTGCACTGGACTTACAAGACAAAGTTACGAGTGTCCTTTGTAAAAACATAGCTGTTTCCATGGAAACGTACTATTGCCCAGTTTAGATAGTTTGCTCCCCAAAATTAATTATTCTGTGGTTAGATCTTGTGGTTTTAGTTTTACCGGGCTGTATTGTATGACAAACTTTACAAAAGTTCATGTGCACTTTTTATAAACACCTACTTACTTGACTGCAACTGATTCGAATTGCCGAAAAAGAACTATTTATTAAGTTATCTTTTTAATACCAGTAATTTTACAGACGCCATGTGCGTTTGTTTTGATAAAACAGCTGATCGAAACCGAATCTAGGGCATCCAAGTTTTATTGCGCAATACCCTTGTCAACTGATCGATAGCCCATTATCTGCCGCGCTCGTGCACTTAAGGGAACTTCGATCGCGTAAAACATGCTGTAAAAAGCTACTAGGTGAACAATGCTTTTATATTTTTATTTTAGATTTAAAAAACTTGCGTTTCTTGCTTTCATATTTGTTTGCGGACAATTTTTTTCTATGAAATAAAGATAAGTTAATTTCAACCATGAACACTTATTATGCCGCATGTTTTATGTTTTGTTAAAATTCCTATCTTAAACGACTTTTGCGACATCTGGACATTAAGCGATAACATGCCGTGTTGCGTTTTCTTTTCAAAAAGTAGACACGAGTGATATATAGTGAGAGACGTATATAGATTCATATACTTAGAGACACTTGTATTTTCTTGAGTTTTTTACCGGTAAATATGTTGCATCGCAATCCAGGTCTGTGGCTTGTTGAAGAATTTGGCCAGGTTCCTTATGCCGCAAGTATAAGTGGCAGACGGGCTGTGGAATCTCTGTAATTGATTTTTGATTGTGAGAATTTGCGAACATCGCCTTTGATTTTAGAGCTTATAAGAATGTAAAATGTATCTATGGTACGTAAAATTAGATGAATAAAAATATGCTGTATAGATTATAAAACTTAATTTAGCCACTTGCTATGTAGATTTACCTCCTTGAAGTGTATTCTAAATCTACGTCTTATCCTTTTTTTTGATAGACAACTAAAAGTTATTAAATTGGATACTTAATTAGACTGGGACAATTCATAATTTAGTTAGTAAAGTTTCAGATTAATTAGTTTTTTCATTTGACATAAACAAAGATTGCACGACTAGAGAAAAATCATGAGTACGTTAAAACCCGTGCAGAAACAGTTAAATACCTAAATTTTGATCTCTGGCGAGCTTGTGATCTCCAGAAGAAGAATTATTAGCATTACCGGTTCAAACAGCGTATTTTTCTATGAGCCAGCTTCGCTGGCCTGAGAATGAAGGTTACGTTTCAGCCGGTATTCACGGACAATGTCCACTTGTAACCGACTAGAATGGCTTGACCACTAACACCTTCTAGTTTTGTCCTGGCGGTCATTCGCCTTTGCAGAATTGTGGTCAATCCTACATGTTATGTTAGTATTGGGTAACAGTCAACAGTACCGTAACAGAGGGAATAATATAATAACGGTTCAAAGACCTTTGAATGTTATTTATTGTTTAAAGCGGTTGTGTATTTTCCAATATACATACATTTATATTGTATTTATTATTGATACTTCTACATTTGATGTACGGAAACTGAAGTATATGGACGATACCTCACAGTGAATTGAATTACATTTTTTTGCGATAGTACTGCGGTTATTTCATTTGGGTTAGTTTATTTTTCAGATAAAGATACAGGTTTTGTGTGTGTATGTGTGTGGGGTTTTTTTTATAAACATTTTATTTTATTAGCTAGTTTAAAAAAGTAGTTTTGAATATGTAAGAGTAGAAAGGAAAAACATATTTATAATTTATGTATAAAAAAATATTATTACACTTTGGAACTTGCAGTACTGGAATGTTTCCCCTGATGATGGTCTCCTTTGTGCAATATAGATTAAGTGGTTGGAATATAGGCGCGTTTATCACTACAGTAACCTGAAAAAAGAAAACGAAAAAAAAGCTTAATACATTTTACTTATGCTTTACTTACAGAATGCATAGGGCAGACGGATTTTAAGTGCGTATTTTGTGATTTGTAAATACAGTTTTTATTCGAGTTCGTGTGCACGATCCCTGTAGATACTAAAATAAGTTTTCCCTTGTGTCATTGCAGAAAAATGGAGTCAAATCTTCCAAGTTTGGACCTCGATCCGAGCCTCAAGCAGGCATACGAGGCGGCAAAGGATTCGAAAACCATAACGCCGATTTTGAAGGAAGAGCTTAAATTGACAATATTAAGCAGACGATACAAAAGCGGCAAAGGGGAGATAAATCTCTACGAAAGGAAGCCACAAATCAAACGGGTATGTTGAAAATGATGTTACTAATTTTGTTTATACCTGTATTTGTCGTTACACGTTTGCTGTTTTGCAATTACATGTATTATCATTATGATTTTGCATTCTTACACATTTTTTCACCAAACTTGGTCTGCGAAAGATGGTTGCTATGATTTAAGTTCGGGAATTTATAGTTGAAAAAAAATCCAATTTTGTATCAAATTGAATTTTAGTTGAAATTAATTTTTATATAGAGATGTTTTAAATTTTCACCTGTTCTATTATGTTTCTGTATTCGATAGATATTTTGCGTTTGTTTAGACTTTAAAAGTGCAAAAATGTCACACCACCTGTTACCTGATGTTCTTTAGTATTTCACTTTATTGCAATTAGAAATCGAACTTTTAAAAATTCCATATGAAAAAATTGTACTTAACATTTCTCACAAGCTAGTAAACAGATTAATATTTATTTCCCGTAAGGTAATCGAAAATAATATGACAGACTCGTGTCTTAAAATGAATAGAGACGGAGAAAGGAAAAGTAATATACGGCTCTTAGATGAAACCACCAAATATTTGAGGTCGCAGATACTCGTGCACACTCGTGCACACCTGTTTACAGTACCTGAAGAGTCCATGAGAAATCGAAATGATCATTCGGAAATGTAAAGGATATTTTCGGGTTGAAAATACTTCTGAGTTATTTATGAAATGAAATAATAACGAAAATTACAATTGTGAAATAGTATGAGATATGAATAATTATAATTATTTTAAAGCAACTTTCTATATTTTTCAGGAGCTTACAGGCGAAGAAATAACGAAAAAACTAAGGAGAAAAGAACAGAACCGGCGGGCGGCGGAAAAATGTCGGGTAAAGAAAAAGAAATTAAACGACCAGCTTGCCATTGTAAGTTAACATTAGTAGAAAAAATTCTCTCTTTAAAAATCAGTTTTGATTCATTTCATTAACATTAACAAGCGCCTGATTTTATTGCAAAGGAATATTTCCTTAAATGAGGCCAATGTTATACATGTACAAATGAGATTCTCTTGTATTTTTTGTGGTTTGGTTTTCTTAGTAAGGCTATATATATATACACGCTCAAGTGTTTGGGTGGGACTGCGGAAAGTGCGATTCGCGGTGGCGCTTATGGTTTGATCATCATTTTACAGTTTAGCCTCGGCAAGATAATAAAAATCACAATCAAGTACATCAGGGTACAATTTGACTGATATTCCTTGTGAAATTTAACGCCTTTAAAAGTTATTGGCAAGAAAATTCACCACACTGGCCACTTGGTTATATCACTCACCAGTCTAACATCACCTCAAGGTAGCAAAACCTCTGTCTACTTTCAGTTTATTTTTGATGAGAAATCAATCAAAGTAATGACAGTTACCGTTTAACGTTTGGAGAACGTCTTATGTACGGGTTTTATCCATTTATGTCGTTAATTTTGACAGGATTTCGTCAAGGAGCAGAAGAAGAGCAATCAACTTGCCGCAGAGGTTGAAAGCCTGAGGAGAGAAAAAGAGATGCTACAAAGAGTTCTTGAAGAGCATGCATTTACATGCGCACGTGCTGTCACGCCGTCACCATCGTACGACGACAACACAACTTTCTTCAATCAAGGCGCGTACACGTGTTCAACCCCGTGCATTACAAATGAGATGGCCGGTGACCCATTTGATGAGTACGTTCCTAGCTTGAATCAAGAGCACGACAACCTGATGTATTCCAGCATGCCATTTAATGAGACGAAGGGGTTATATTCTACGTGCACAATGACTGCCGAAGAATTCCCCGAAGTACAAATACCGGACGACTTCGCAGATTTTAGTGCGGTTTCACCAGAAATGGTGCCTGGTCGCGGGTCCATAAGTGATTATTTAGACGAGGACATGTTAAACATTTGATGTACATTTTCATGTAGATACACTACAAATTGCGCACACAAAGTGACATTTCATTTTCATATCATAATTTATCAAACATAAGGAAGATAATGCGCTTTGATACTTTGCCAAAAGAACGACAGACGGTCGGTTAACATAGAGTGCACATGTACAAACAATAAATTTCTGTGTTGATCGGTGGACAGTTCGGGACAAAAGTTTTGTGTTTGTTTATGGATTACAATGTACATGTGGAGTGACAGGAGATATAAACATGTTCTACACGGTACGGATCTTGAACAAACCTGATGCATGAGACTGATGGGTTCAATCTCCCTTTTAACGTTTTAAGTCAGCTGTTATTGATTGACTTTAAGAGACACTTCAACGAGAGTTTGTTAGTGTAGCTGGTATTTGGTACAGACGTTTGGCCAAAAAGTACTTACTTACGTGGTGATATTCATGTACAATGTATATTACATATTTGTAAAGACAATGCCTCGGATTAACCAGCTGTTCAGTAGCGTACAAAGTCTAAAATTTAGAAATGACATTTCATGCAGATTTCAAGCTGACTTTCTATTCGAATGCATATTAAACCTGTACTTTAATGACTTTTTTCTGTGCTGTCAAAGTGATTTTATGTAAAATATGGTCTTGGAAAATTGTAATTTTAGACTTTGCATGCTAATGGATGGGAGCCGAGGTAAACCGAACATGAAACCTTCATTTTGTTGATGAAGCAGACGGCAATTATAACCTCAGTGTTTATGGTGTTCGTCCTCGTGGGTGTAAGAGGACAATCAGTTTTCGATGGATGATCTCAACTGTATTAGGAGTTATGCTCTTCAAAAGAAGTCAAGTGCCGTACATAAATATTCAGTGCATTTACATGGTAAACTAAAAAGGATTTTTTTAACAAAACTGAAAACCACCGTTATGCATTTGCATATTTTGGTACATGTATGTGTCCATTTGAAATGCTGTGTGTTCGTGTATGGTTCTTGATGTATTTTTGGGGTATAGTTCAGTGTATGTCCCATTGTCATTTATTATGTAACCAAGTTAATCATATATTTGTGTCATTGGATTTTATTCTTCGTTTGTTTATCTGCATTTAATAACATTGATCCTTCCTGAATCATTTGGCACGAAGTCAGGTATACAGGGTGTGCTTGAAATTCATTGTGGTTTAAAATCAAAGGAAAAACAAGTTGTTGAGTATCAAAAGCGATGGATGAAACGGTAAGAGGCATTTGGTAAAACACTACATGCCATCTGAATTTTAGACTGTTCTTTTTAGTGAGAGATACGTTTGCTGAAATTATGCATGAAAAATTACCATGTTTCTCCAATAGTATTAATGCGTTCTTATATGAACCGAATTTTACGCACCCCCTGTACTGTGTCAGACAGGTGATTTTGACTGTCACCTTTTCATATTTACGCACTTCTTAAACTTTGAAACTTTGTCTATATTGATAATAGAAACATATTTTTTTTGTATAAAGAAATTACGTCTCAGTTTAACATCGAACTGTTTGTATTGCAGATGGGCGATTTGCCATTGGTTCGCAGTTGAATAGTTGCAATTTGAGATAAAGATTTCTAAAATAAACCCTTCACGAGATATCCAATCACAAAATTCGACGCAAAATACCGCCCCCCATGTCTTTGGTTTCCCAGTGGTTATTTGATATACCCGATCTGATCGCGTGATAGCGGGTAGCTATACATGTATACCTACTTCATTATGTTACCGTGTTCAAGTCATAAATTATATTTCAAGTTGATAAAATAAGGACATAGGAAAATTTGGAAAGCCGATTGTGCAATTCCCATTAATTTTTGCATTATTTTCTTTCAAATGTCATTTTTATTAAAAATAGTTCACAAACATATGATACAGTGGGTCAAGGATATCAGTACGCCCATCAGTAACATAAATACTCGGGTATTTGTTAATACGGAGAAAAGTTTATCATACAAATGAATATTATCTCTTGAGACTTAAAAATCAAAATGCTTTTATTGGAAAATAATAAAATGCGTACCGTTTATGAGGTGGTTTTTTTTTTACTGGGAACGGGTACGCCATATTTTTTTAAATAGTGACTTTTGCAAGGTCAATTAGATCATGCCACACAAACCTCAGGCTATCCTTTGTCCATTGTATACTTTACTCAAATGTATAATTTTTCTACATTAATTTTGCAAACAGTAGAATAAATTTTATAATTTTGAAATTTCTGATTGAATGGAGAATCGGTTACCGTTTACCTTATCAGTTTTGAAGAAAAAAATAGCTTTTCACTTGTTTTTTGTGAGAGGTTTGTCACTACCTTAACGGGACTGAAATAGTATTGCTATTTTGAGATTGCAGTATTTGTACTACAGGTGGTTAACCAAGAACAGAAGTCTGGTAACCACAGCAAAATGCTCAAAGAACCGTGGATGAAATCCATAATTTAGTACACAATTTTATATAGGTTAGTGCAAAATGATTGTAACTTCTTTAGTTTATATCAGAAACAATAGTTTAGCACCGAATCCACTAGCATTTTTCAGTTTTTAGATATTCCATCTGTTACACTATGTTATTTGATAACAAAAAAACAGTCAGTCTCTTGTGTTCAGTTAAAGTGTAACAGTACTGTAACATCCGACCGATGTTTGCTCATGTATGTTTCACCACAATTCAGTCATGTAGCACGACCTATCCTTGAATATACCTTACACAAGCTCCTGTAGTGAAATCAGGATTTTACACAAGTGTTTTTCAGCAACAACAAATAAAAACTTGGATATCAATATAAGGAAATTTTATTTACGTTATTGAAATACAAGGTAAATATAGGCATTCTTCGGGCGCTTTTACTCCGTCGTTTTCAGGAAGTCAGATTATTTATGTATATTTTTTCTTGTTCGTTATTACAGTTCATTGCGTACATATACGTGTTTGATCGGATAACAATGTATATATTTACCACATCTGTCTTTTTGAAAAACTTGACAATTAATATTGTAATAAGCGATGAAATGTACTTTGAACTTGCAACTTTCATTTTTAAACTGAAAAAAGATAATTTTCTGAAATGTTATTGAATAATCAACTTGAATTTATTGATCGCTTTTATGAGGTCAGTTTATCTACAAATAGATTGTTCAACATGCGTTGCAAGTATCATGTAAGTCTTCAATATTCATTGAGGGAATCTTATGTAAACTAACGGGTATATGGTTTGATAAAGAATTATTTTTCGCTAGTGACTTCAAATTGAATCGTCACCTGAACATATTAGTACATTTGTTTACATTTACTTTGCTAATTACAGGTAGTCCCTGCCCCTCAGTACTCACCCTACTTCTCTGTGCCCCACCCCGCGACCTTCTGTCAAAACTATAAAGTTCTGTGTGAGAATCGAATCTCAGTACATCCACGAAATTGTAGAATACGTATATAATTATGTACTTTGAATGTACTATAGACCCAGAGGAAATTAAAACTGTCCATAACTGAAACTTTAAACATTCTACTTAGTATATGTTGTTATTTTAGAATTTAAGTTGTTCAAGTTCAAAAAGAAAATGTTTTATTGGTGTAAACATTGTACACATATGAAAATTAGCTTGAACATGTTTTCTGTTTTCTTCAATAGATTATTATATGCATATTACAGGATTGTTTTGGGACATAATTTCACGTTTAAAAAAAATTAAATAATAAATAAAAATGTTGAAAATCATGCAATTTGATTTCGTATTCTGTTTTCATTCCACCCTCTTTTATTTAAAGAGAACTGTTTGCTGAAGATCATAGGTATTTCCTTGAAACGATTTATATGACCTATATAGGCTCGGTTAAGTCAAGCTTACCTTGAATAATGAGAGTAATGAACATACATTATTGATATTTCGTCTGCTTCCCGGCGAAAGCAATCCGGTTGTGAAGTGAATAAGTATTGTAAATCACATTAAATTAAGGGTGATTTTAAATGGTATTGATATATCATAGTGTGTATTACCAATGGTCACTCAAGTTCATGTCATCGGTCACTTGAGGCCAACCGGCTAATTGTCAAGATCCAATTACTAATTTCCATACAAAAATGTGTCACTCGTTTATTTAAGGTCAGTTAATATAACTAATATTCTAACTTACCAAGTACGCTGGTACTGGTATGCAGGCGCGCGTTTACAGCGTTTCTCCGTGGTATGAGCCAGGAGAGCGGTACCAGAAGTTCAGGCGACATAGGTCAGTCAGATAAGGGACAGCGATCTTTATTTGATATAATATCCCTTATCAAAATATTTTATCAGATTATAGGGCCTATTTTACGTGACATCTCAAAGCACATGACCGCCAAGCCGGTGTTCAAACGGTTAAGTTGATTTAGAATGTCTTGCAGATTAGCATTCGGTACCTGCGTTTCGCGGTGGTGCAGTCCGCAGCGATCGCTGGATTTAGTATGGTCGCCAGATTTACCACAGTCCAGACATGAATGCAGAGATGTATGGCACCCTGTATGTCCGAGAACTGTACACATTGTAGCGTTCTTCGTCTTATTGCAGTTTGTAAAAGTATAAACGACGAATTGACTAAAGTTGTTCAATCTTACCAAAGGTCCAGCATTCATTTAGAGGATAGAACCACTGCGAGGGAATGTTGGTAGTTTTGCACTCCCAATCGGTTTTTCACGCTACAGGTTCAACCACCTGAAAGGAAACGCTGATCGGCCCGACGTTGCGCTGCTTGAAATATAAATATTTTAAAGCAGATAGTCCATATAACATTGTACAAATACGAGAAAATAAAATAGTATCTTTTGATCTTATTTAAATGGTCGTCACTAGGTGAAACCTGGTCATTGACAGTGGTCAGTTTGATTATTGTTCTCGGCACCTCGGGAAATTTTATACCGCATTTTAATCGTACAAAGTTTGTTGACCACTATTAATTTGTGATACTCAGAAGTTTCTTTATGAATAATCACGTTATTTCGTGTAATGATTTTCTCATTAAACCATTATTAAGTTATCGCCGAGGCTGTGTTCCATTTATCGCAGATTAAATCTTGATTCGTACGTGATTGTGACTGACCATGATCGAATTATCGTCATACTGTTAAGTGTTGCATTTTCTTTTATGAAATGTGCTATAGAATTGAAGAAAAATACTTGTAAAGCACTTGACATAGTGCTTCTTACGTTAACAAACTGAAGTGGCTGTATTTAACATGTTTTTATTTAGAACTTTAGTGCTCAAGGTCGGAACCAGTGTCATTTGCGTCATTGCTACTACGTATCGCTGTCTTTTCTAAAGTACTTACAAGTCTGCACTTGCTTGGTTCATTGCTATATATATCATCATTACAACCACTTAAACCATCCTCATTACCATCATCATTATCATCACCACCACCACTATCATCACCATAATCATCACCATCATTATCATCATCAGCAGCAGCACCACTATCATCACCATCATTATCATCATCATCATCACCACCAGCACTGTCATCATTATCATCAGCATCACCACCACCATCATCACCACAACAACCATCATCATCTTCTTCATTATAATCATCATTTTAACCTCATAATCGCTACCATCATATTTATAAAATGCATGTCAACCCACCAGTAAATAACCGTTCAATATATATTTAAGTAAGAAAAATCAGAAACTTGTCCTCAAAGAATAACCCGGTAATTACGTAATAAGCCTAGATAATCGCTGAGCAATAGAAAATAAAATCGATGCTCACACGGGATGACAATGCATTTCAGACCTTATTGTACTGCACAAGTTACGGTATATAAAGTTACCCGATATAAATCATTTACATAAAATAGTCTTTATAAAATATAGATCAAAGATTCGAGACCGCTGCGATCATTTTCTAAATCATACGTATGTAACTTGAGCCCACTGTCTCGTGATTTCTCATCGTCTAAAGTTTGATTCAAGTTTATCTGATATCCACATATGAATACAAATATCAGTTTTGTGGTTTCTTTTTTATACCCAGGGCTCCGATCTGGTCAGCAGTGTTACTACAACAACGTCACGCTTGTAATCAGGAAGATTATATACACGTATCTTTTATATTTATTTATTGCTTTGGCAGATATAGGCTATAGTTCGTCTGCATCGAGTGAATTAACTTCTCTACTCAGACGTAATAATCACCACGTATCCCAGAAAAAAGTTAGATCTTAAGCCTCCTTTTTCCTTTGTTCTGAAATGTATTTAATTTTAAGTTTGAAAGCTTTTGAAATTATAGACTGCATACTAAAAACTATAATAAAAAACAATAATAATAACAACAGAAAATGACCAGACAATACCACCCTAGAAAAAGACTGCTTCATTCCGTTTACTGGAGTGACTGTGTAAAAAGTGTATGAAAAGACATACAATCATCATCCTCATCATCCTCATCCTCCTCCTCCTCCTCATCATCATCATCATCATCATCATCATCATCATCACCATCATCATCTTCTTCTTCTTCTTCTTTTCCTTCTTCTTCTTCGTCTTCTTCTTCTTCGTAGTGGTCTTCACATCATCATCATCATCATCATCATCATCATCATCATCATCATCTTCATCTTCATCTTCATCTTCATCGTCGTCGTCGTCATCGTCATCGTCATCATCATCTTCTTCTCCTTTTTCTTCTTCTTCTTCTCCTTTTTCTTCTTCTTCTTCTTCTTCTTCTGTCTCTTCACCATTATCAACATCAAGACTTGACAGTTTCGTTGACAAATATACTGAGTATGCATCTTACATTTCTGCTAGGCTTAAATAGAAAATAAGATATAAACTGTGCCATTATTGCAATTAAAATCCTGTTAAAAGGATCTATTTCCTAGCAATTACGTTAAAATTACACCATTATTGTGTCTGTTTATTTTATTACTTTATATTCAATTATTTTCAATTGTTGAAAATTTAGAAACAAGTTCAATGGCCGAGCTCAGGTTTTGTAGCGTTTCCTGTGAAAACCACGGAGTGTTGTTGGTGCCAATATTGAACGGTCTTTTGTACGTGCGCCCAGAGCGGAGTTAGCCATTAGCCAACAGGACATTGATACCTGGGGAAAAAAGATGAAACAAATTATGTATTGGCACATGATGTTACAATAGGCGTTTGAACGAAAATAAAGCATGACAAGTGTGTCAACAAGATACTGAAGAGTTCATTATTAGAGTAAATATGTATCAAACATTTACTACTAACATAGAAAGCTGTTACTGAAGAAAAGAGGGGTTGTCCCTCTCCACTGTTTGTATAATGATTCAATTGGATGGTGAAATGAGATGGGTGTACGGTGGTTGTTTCTATATATAGCATTTGTAAATGATGCCCAAACCTTTCAAAAACATCAGGAACAAACATTTTTACAGTTGTGTTAATGTTGATAGGCACTCAAATAAGTATTTATTACTCCATTATACAGTACTTGTAAATATGCATATTATGACGTAAATACTTGTGAATACGAAAAAACCTGCTCTCTTAATGATAAATGTATTTTTCAATAATCCCGCCCATTTCAATAACCCGAAACAAGCAGCGCTATTCAGTAAAATTGTTAATTAGAGGTCCAGTACACTTAAAAAATGACTTTATCTCGAATTTCTGTGTGGCACTGAATATGTTACTTTTATTTCCCGGAGGGGGGGGGGGGGGCATATAGTCACGTAGCTGTTTCGTCCATGCGTGGGTTATTCCCATTCGTTTCGGGTTATTTCTCTGCAACTATTGGCGGGAATTAAACGAAACTTTATGTTAACGTATGTACTAATAGGAGATGAGCATATTGTCCGCGTGTTCCAGTTCGATTAATTTTCACAGAGTTATAAACCTTTGGGGTTTCTGTAAATAATTAATTTTAAAATTCTTGTCCGTTCTATTTCTCTGCACTCGATGACTAGAAGTAAATGAAAATTCATAGGACGGGAGATGTACATATTATCGGCGCTTTCCCACACTGTCTTTGCATGTAATTATTTCCCTTTGTTGTTGTTGTTGTTGTTTTTGCTGTGAAGACAATTATTGTCCGTTCTGTTTCTCAGCAGTCGGTGATTGTAATTAAGCAATGCTCATAGGAAGCTTTATTACTTAAAGAGGCATCGCATATGATCAGAGACAGTATGTCCTAACATGGTGGTTACGAATTACGTCCCTTTATTTATTTTCAACTGTTGTTGTTGTAGGCGTTTAACACCCGTTCCAACCGTGTTTTGGTCATTTCAACAGGCGGGCAGTGTACCTAACAATCGCTCCGGGGTAGAACCAGTACTAGACCCATATCCTCCGTAAGATACTGCCAACTTTCTCACATAAAGAGACTCGGTGGGTAGCAGGGCGCGAACCCATGGCCCTCAATCTATGAGAGGCGACAGTGATTTCAAGTCAGCGACTGTAACCACTCGACCACGAAGGTGGACAATTTATGTTTTACTTCACACTATTTATTAGCACTTAGTGATTATAGTTTGACAAAATTACAGGGGAACCTCTAACATTTAAAGAAGATTTGCATATTATAAGCATGTTACAGAATGATTATTACCTCCCTTTATTATGCTCTTAGAAAAGCGAGCATATAGTAGCCGCTTTTTCGTCCATCCGTTTGTGCGTGTGTGCGCCCGTCCAATTCATTTTCGTGATGTTTCTCAATAACTACTTGTGGGAATTGAACGAAATTATACACCTACATCGGTTTAACCGATAATCTTGTTATGCATGTAAAAGAAAACTTTTTCGTGTGAATATTGTATAGACAATACCAAAATAAGCCTTGGAAGTTAGAATTTGGTTATGAAAATGTCATTTAAAAAACATAGCCAAGAAGAGCTATTTTTTCTGTTGAAGCAATTATGTAAGTAAACTATTAGATCTATCATTTTTAAGTTAACATTGAATCCTTTATAGGAAACAACTATGAAATTGACTAATTGAAGAATATGGGGACTACCTTACACACCTGGGCGTCGGCGTTGGCGTCACACCTTGTTTATTTACTCAGTCAGTCAGTCAGTCAGTCAGTCAGTCAGTCAGTCAGTCAGTCAGTCACTCAGTTTATACGTGTAAATATGAAATGTTTGTTGCTTAGAATGACGTCTAATGAAGTACAACGGTAGACCTACAGACAGACAGATAAACTAAGAAAATGTTGATCAGCCTAATCAAGAACAGGTTGTCTAGGTGTGTATAACATCAATGTAACCTAGCCTTTAATTAGTTCTCAAGAGATAAATACAAGTAAATATTACTTTTGGCACATGCAACACATGATTTCTCTTTTTATATATTTTACTTCCTACAAGATAGGCCAGTCAAAAAACACTATGAAACATTCTCCTTTGTCTGCGAGCATAATCTTTGAAACGTTATAGTTTAGTCAGTCAGTCATAAATCAAAATTGTACAAGAACAATGCTCCTTATTTGGGACCATCTGACGTTATGAAAGGAAAAAGTGTTCGAAGCTATGTTCGAATTGTACGACAATAAGAGTTTATGCGTTTCTACAATTTAAAATATAACGCGGAAAGAAAACTTTATGTTTACAAATATACTGCGTATATTTCTTCTGCATTAACTAGGTTATTACCATCAACAAAAAAACCTGTCATTTTTATTTTAAAGTTTAGACAAAATTTCGTATTATAAAAGCTGTTGTATCAGTTACTGAATTAAGGTCATTAGTCATTACCCCATAATATCGTGACTTCTACTTCGGGAAAATGTACTTATTATAATCAGCTACGCAGCAGAAACTGTTAATATTGAATGAGGTTATACTAATATTTTAAGTTTTGGGCTTTCAGTAGTACACGCGTACCGTAAAATGAGCCCATAGAGTGTCTCGAAACGATGTTAACTAATTACGGTCTAATAATTCCTTATAACAATAATAAAATTGATGTAGTGATTGGGCCCTTTGGCAGTCTGTTACCGCAAGAATTTAGGGGTCTGTGCGGTGACGTCATCCAGTGTCGC
>JAUMHA010389246.1:0-11931 GCA_032359765.1 Saxidomus gigantea
ATATCTGATCTCCATGCTGTGATATAATCATCTAATATTCTAGGTAAAACTGCATTATATAGTGTAATTTTATTGCAGGGTTGTTCAATATTTGTATGTTCATCTAGATTATATTTACGAAACATATGAACTACCTTAAAATTCCAATTTCTACAATTATTTCCACTTAGTCTATGTCCAAAGACAAACACTTTCTTGTTTAGTCTGTTGATTGACATATTAACAAATCTAGCCCATTGGTTAATCACAGCTTTCTTTACATTATATGACATAGGATTCCAACCAATATCACTATTAACTGCAGCATTTGGTGTATATTTACCAACATTTAAAAAATATCTTGATGCCCTATGTTGGATAGCATTTATACAATTATATTCCTCCATACCCCATATACTTGCACCATATGTAATAATAGGAGCAATAGTAGATTGAAACAATTTAGTGTAGGCTTGGTATGGAAGTCCACCGATTGACCGTGCCTTTGAAATAAGTAGACCTAATGCTCTGCCAGCTGATTGTGCCACACACTTGGCAGTAATTGCATAATCTAGGTGTTCAGTCAAAACAAGGCCAAGGTACTTGTACTGAGAGGCATATTCAATCTGAGATTTACCGCTTGGAACATTTTCCTGTCAAAATATAAGAATGTAAAAGACAATAGAGGACATTTAGGGAAATATTGTGCGCAAGAACCGTAACTTCAACCACTATTTTCATTCTAATTGCTGTGTTATTCAATATTTATTCGCTTTCTTTACTTTATCTGTTCCGGAATGTGTATTAAGATCTTGGAGAGTGGAGGCACTAATTATCTTAGAAAGCTATAGAGTGTCTGACTAGTCTTAAAGAAGACTGCATTAGTCCTTTTTTCGTCAATGTGGTAAAATTAATTTATTTACCAGATAAACCATACACCTTGGTTTTGAAACATTTCCTGTAAATAATTCATAAATTATGTTAATTTTTGTATGAATTACAATGTACAGCTGGTCCGTTTACTTTATTCCGACTCAGTCTTGACATAAAGAAAAATGCAATTGATACTTTATGATACATTTATTTTTGAAAGCTCACTGTTAAATTTATGATTTTCTGTCTTTCTGTGGTCTTCAAAGAAGTACTGTTTTATTTAAAATTGATAGTTAGAGAAAATGTAATGTGCACTTATAAATGAAATTTCTGATGAACGTGGTAACTGCAACTTTAAAGTCTTTTTTTCTATTATGAGCTTCATTATTCTGATCTCGAAGAATTTGAACTATATATTGATTTTTACAATCTTCTTTGGTTATATTTTCAGATAAAATCCCAACACCAGCTCCAGGTATTTTATTACTTTTTCTATTTTGGTACCCCCGCTTTACGTAGTAAAGTTGGGCTATATAGAAATCATGCACGTTCACCCGTCCGTCCCACCCAGTCCGTCGTAAATAAAGTCTAGTATTACTGAGGGATTACATGTCAGATTTGTAACAAATTTGCTCTGTAGCATCTTACCATTGACCCCATTCAAACAATCAGAAATGATTCTGGTCTACTGCACACAAGGACAGCTGTTATTAGAAATAATTAAAAAAACCTTTTAACGGCTTCTCATGAAGTACTGGATGGGTTGTCACCAAACTTATTACTTTAGTGCCATAGTGACCAGCGCATAAGCGGGGATATTAATCGCATCCAGTGATAGATGTTTTTCATACTTGTTTTTATTGTATCAAGTATGCGTTTCACGGCGTAACTTTACAGAATATGATTCCTTTCTTTGGTGTTAAATTGTATATATATGACCAGTTATATGGTTAGTTATTTTAATCCTTAGTGGTGAAAGTGGATACAAGTAATAGCACATATTATCACACAAAGCACACAACAGCGATGAAATACATACTAAATTGACCCCATTTGAGTCCTGTATGAATAAGCATGAGTACAGATTCGTATAGATCTATCATGATAATTCTGATTAAGCTATAAACGGGATAACGGGATAACGGTCCTGTTCGAGCAGGCGTTCATTTTTGTCATGAGAAGTGATTCGCCAGATTCGGATGTATTGCAATTATGTTTACACATCCACTTTGTGTCCATTTGCTCGGCAACGGCACTCATGTATGATAAGCATTTTGGACATTTGCAGTTTCTGGTTCAAACGTATGCACCACGTATTTAATAACACAGCTGTAACTCTGGGTAAGGTTATGTGTTCCCTGAGATGTACGTTTCTGGTTCTTCGTATCTTCTGAACGGCGTATAGTTCTCCAATTGCCATACGTATGTAAACTGAGTTAATCGTCTAACAAAACGCCGTTATTTGTAAGTCTTACTTTCACAACCAATTCGTTTTCAACGAGTGTCAATAACAAATAACTTCAATTGATGTAAATGGCGTCTAGTGAGCGCGACAAACCGGCAATAAAACTTATTTATCTGCCTAACAGTTCAGGTTCGGTTCGTTCAGAAGTAGGATGGTTAGACGCTTATATATTTTTTATCTTAGCTTAACTTGTTGTTTCTAATAACGAAAACGTATGAAAACTGCATGAGCCGCAACATTTTCTTATTTTCTCTAAGATCATAAACAAGCCATGATTGATATTTTGCGTAATACTAAGAGTGGACATGCACAATCACTTAATTGCTAAACCAATATTCGGTGTTGTTATATCTACACATGCATGTACGAATGTTCCAAAGACGATCTTTTTATCATTAACCAGGTTTTTCAGTTAAAACCTGGTTATTAGAATAGCGATTTCGTATATCGGGCGGCCGGTGCGCGTCACAAATTTGGTTTAGTTTATACTAATTTATTTTAGCTCGATTGTGAAGAAAGCGTGTAGCTTATCGAGTCACTCTCGAGTCCGCTTCCTGGAAAAACCAGTACTGGTGTCATATGAGGAGGTACGGTCGTGACCTTGGTGGGTTCGAACCCGCAACCTCCGGGATGAGCGACATACACCTAAACCTCTACACCACCGCTCCCCTTAGCTTAAGGAAACCAAAGTCCCGCTTAATAACTTTAGTTAGGAGTGACCTTGGTGTGTAGGTAGCTTGTGTGGCGAGAAAAGCTTGGGATTGCATTTGGAGTCACTAGGGTCAAAATCAAGGTCACTGTTACTAAAAATAGAAAAATGAAACTCGGTGTATAGGTAGCTTGTGTGGAGAAGAAGCTTTAGTAGTTTTATAGTCTGGCACAAAAAGAGTAGAATCGAATATACAAGCCAAATGAAAGTTTACACAATTTTACAGAGCTATCTTCACTGTTTCTTAATCATGGGCCGCAAAGGTAATTGTGCTACATTGATAATTACTTATCAGAACAAGCGGAATACATCTACATAAACTCGTATGGGAGATTGAGTATTGTGAACTCTATTTTGGCAACTTTCTGTAACTTACATTTCCACATGCCCTTTAATATATTTCTTTTATTTCTAGGTCAAACGTATGCACCAGGTATGTAATAGCACAGCTGTGACTCTAGGTAGGGTTATGTGTTCCCTGAGATGTACGTCACAGCATAGGAATAAGGAATTAGTCACATATCTTTAACAAGTTTACGTTTTAAAAAAATACATTCATTACAATCTGCTTATCTGACATCTAGCAGTTTGTCTGTATTACATTCAAAATTCAACTTCTACTTAATATGTATAAATATATTTATATATATGAACTTGTTTAAACATTACTACTGTCATAATTGACGCAAAGTATTTTCGCCGGGTTCTTCTTTCGGGACATAAACATACATCCTTGTTGTCTAGTACTGCTACTTGAACAATTTAAATTCATTTTGTGGCGTCTTATTAAGTAATGTCCTGCAAACGTATACCAGATCCATTTTTGTTATATTGCACGCATGGCTGTAATTTCGGAATGTAACAGAACGTCCCTTTTGCCAACACAATCTGTAAAATGCACTATGTTATCAAACCTGCTTGGTTAGACGATGCGCACTATACATTGGAAAAGTATTGCGTGTGTGATGTATCATTTAACTCTTACACTTAAATTCCTTATATGTACTTGTCCATTTTGACAGTACTGTTACTTGCTCAAGACGGTGTTCAGTGATAAGTTACTGATTTAATGGCAAACAGTGCATTATTACAATCAGAAATCAACTATGGACAGGATTATCATGATCTGCTCTGGTTGCAAAGCCAAAACGAACCATCCATTTTCGCAATCAGGGTAATGGTTAAGATAACAAGGGCCGAGGTTAGGCTATAGAAATGCTTTTTCCTTATGAAATTGAAATCTCAAAGAATTACATTAGCAAACTTCTTTGATTCTTATAACAATTCTGCATGTTTATATGTTGCATTTATTTTCATAGGGCAATTTCCTACATGGTGTAAGTATGTCTGTTTGTATCATTTTCTTTGTCATTGACCAACTACTTAATCGGTTGAAACAGCTTTTACTACCGCTCATGTTAATTTGGATTTCAATTCGAACACAGTAAATGCGCATCTATTCAAACCATGCACAGTGTAAGTACATCTGTGTGTATCGTTTATTGTCACTGACCAACTAACTACCTATTCGTTTTAAGCAGCTTTCTCTTGTAAATTTAAAGTTCAAGTGCAAAATATTTCAATTCGAACTAAGTGAATGTGCATCTATTCAAACTGTAACTATGCATTATCGTCGTCTTCAGTTAAAAAGGAATAAAAATACAGGAAAGTCTATCGAGACATTACCTGTCACATTTGTTCTTGATTATATAAGACATTTCTAAGTTATCGTACATAGGAATAGGTTCTCCAGCTTTAACGTCTACATCAGAAAGTATAATTATACTCAGACGAGTGATAAAGGGCCCATTTTCAAAGCGCTAGTTATTAGTTTTGAAAAAGAAGCTGAAGAGTGTTTCACTTGATGAGAAGCTAACACAAACCATTCTCATATACCAATTTACTATATAATTTACATTTTATTGAAGTCACGTTTGCAAATATATTAATTCCAACATGATGTATATATTTGGCAATATACATTGTAGGTATTTTATAGTTAAAAAATTTAATATTATACAATTACTATTCGACGCAGCAAATTAGCTAATGTACATGTTCTTGTCTCTTTTTCAGTTCCTGGTATGGTATCAACTTCTGCTCCAGGTAATATTTTTTCGTTCTCAAAAACGTCTATTACCATAGATATGCAAACTAGATATACTCGTGCGCAGAAAATGCTTATTTTAAAATGAATAATTATCAGGTATATAGATTATTGGGCTACAATCCCCTGTCTGGTGTGCCAAAGGAAAACTGATTATATCCATATTGTTACCGACCTCATGCGTGAATATTTAAATTCCATATAATTAATGGCATGATCTTAATCTTGAAACCTTTTGGGGTGGGTGGATGACGAATGTTTATGTGTACCTGACATAAAGTTTTGATTATTACAGATATTTTGTAACGACTTGTAGAAAATATAGAAATGTACTGATTTCTAGAACATTAGATAATACTTGATATTGCTTAAGACAAGAACCATGCCGAATACATATCTTCTAGGACAGAAAATTCTTTTAATCGAAAAGGGTTTAATCAACAAGGTTATTTGTTCAATGAAATAAATATGGGGACGACTAAACTATAAATCGAGGTGTAGTTATGACTCGAACACCATGTACTTTGTCTCAATGCGATATAAGCTCTATATGAAGTTTTAATAATCTTCATTGATGTGACCGTTGGTGTATTTTAAGTATACATATCTCTCTGAGGGTGGTCACAAGGGAATAAATAAGTTCAACGAGTTTCTACATTTATGTTATTCATATTCAATCATTTCCTTTGTAGGATCTTATGTGACAAAAAGGTGTCCTACAAATACAAGAAATCAAGAATATGCATAAAGCAAACAAAAACATATAAAAGCAACTAAAAGCAAAACCAAATCATTGCACAACAATAATTCAGGACAGATATTACTTATAGAATTCATGAATTACTTCAAGACAGTAATAGTTATTAATTGTAAACAAGATTTGGATAAAAGGAATTTAACCAAATGTATCAATGACCAAAATTAATTAATAACTGATATTGACGGACAATACAAGGGATTTGGGACAAGGGAAAACCTGGATTTACCTGATCTGTGAAATATAACAATTGCTTGAATCATAAGTAGATGTAGCTAGGAAAACTACATCTTTATCCTAGCTTTGTAAATGTCCAACATGTTATAATTCCCTTTACACACCAATAGTTATAGAGAGCATTAATTTTATAAATAGAAGTCACCTAATACTATCTGATCACATGACTGAGTTGTCAAAGTACATGTACAACTCGTGCACACATTATTAGGTATAAAACCACTAATAATAACCATTGTGACATTGAACTCTTTGAGATATACCTCACACAAGAAAGTGCAAAAGAATATACCGGTAATTAAAAGCTTAGGCAAGGCAGGCACTTGTCCTTAATTTCCTCTGTTGCTGTATGCAGATTGAATGCAAATGTAATCCAACTTATTTCAAGGACGTATCAATTATGGGAAACGTATAGCAAAATCTTTATTTAACAATCGATTGATATGCGAATTTGCATCAGTTCCGATGGCTGTATATTCCCGGATCTCTGCATCTCATTTAACATACATTCTATGTATTTTTTCTTTAACATTTATATCGCTTATAGACGCAATTTTAGTTATATTTCATTGAGTTTCATCCCATCTTGGTACATTTAACCAGCGTTCGTTAATCCAGGTTTCAAGTCCGCTACCTCCACGATCTACCACTTCATAACGACATCTCATGCGATTCGGGCCTCGACACACAACACACTTACTGTAAAACTCGTTTGTTTGTATCACGGACCTATATATACACATGAAGTTATTGTTGTTTAATTCTTCTAGCTTTGAAAGTGCTGAAAAAGCATCATGGTCCCATCTTGATGTGCAGCAATCGTTGTTTAGTTGTTAACAAGTCATAAACCTCTTGTTCCCAGTAATGTTTATTCCTTCCATTCAGAATACAACAACTTGTACAATTTCACAAAAATGATTGTTGCTATACACTTACTTTTCATTCATACATACAAGTGTTTAATAAACAGACGCCATTTAGAAGACGTGCATGTAGAGTGAAGGCGCTATAACTTTTAAGCTTTGGTTAAATGATATGCCACTTGAAACATTTTCCTGTCATGAGAACAACTAAAATAGTTAAATCTTAACGACGATAGAGGACTTTAGGGAAAACTTTAACCACCATTTTCATTCTAATTGCTGTTTTCTTCGATATTTATTCGCTTTCATTACTTTATGTATTTCGGAATGTGTATTCAGACCTCTCAAAGAGGCAGAGTAGAGGCACTGACTACCTTAGATAGCTCTAGAATGATATATGTCTCACTAGTCTAAAAGAAGAGCATTAGTTTCATATTCAATGTGGCAAAATAAAGTTAGTTACCAGATAAACCACGCATCTTGCTTTCCTCTACACCATCATAACAGCTATGGAATTCAGACGTTTGCATGAATTACAATATATAGCTGGTCCATTCACTTTATTCTGACTAAGTATTGACATAAAGACCAGTGTATGGATCCTTTGTAATATATTTTGTCTTGAAAGCACATATCATACATACTTACATTGAAAACTACAACTTTAGATTCGTAGTTTCCTATTTCATTGCAAGACTATAAGGATATAATTTATCCCCTCAGTCATTCCATGTAAACGGCTTTAAGTTGTTGATCGCATGCTATTGTTTAAGTCGGTTAGATATTGTCTTTGAATTACTCTTTTTTGTTTCTAATAATGAAATATTGACAAACTAAATGAGCCGCTAGATTTCTTATGGCAGTGGCCAAGTGTCTTCTTCAAGATACATCAAACAAGCCATGGTTGACATTTTGCGGGTATTCAAAAAAAGTGTTGGTACTGGCCTGAAAAAATAAGTCTTACTTTGATTTACATCAATACTTAAAAATAGTATCCTGCAACAGAAATGCACTTTAGTATTTGACCCTGAAGTCAAAGTCGTTACTATTAAAAATAGAAAAACGGTTTCGGAATGAGGCTTTGCCATAAACATTGATATGTAGGTAGCTTATATGGAGCTATATCTTGGGATTGTTATTTGGAGTCTCGTGTTGGGAATGAGGTTTTGCCATGAAATTGGTACCTATGTAGCTTATAAGGAGATATAACTTAGGATTGCATTTTACTAAATAAGTTACTTGTTTCTGGTTAAAAATTGTACAAGTATTTTCCAGAGTCGTTAAAGTTTTCTTTTACTGCACTTTTCTAACTTTGTATAAGTCTATGACATCTGTCTTGGTCAGTCTGTAGAGTAAGAAGCTGCATTCGAACTTAGATTTAAAAATTGACAGTTGGTGTATCTTTTTTCAAGTTGGAATACCCGCAAGAGAGATTCTACGCAACCGGTTTCCAGAGACCTGGCTGTGGGAAGAATACTTTATTGGGTATTAAGTTTCAAACTATGCTGCTAACTTTTGTCTATCTATATTTAATATCAAATTGAATATATCACCTACTTACAATTAAAGATGAATACAAATTAATTTGAACTTGGAGATAGAAAATGACAATTCAATACATTTTTTAAATAAGAAACAAATACGTTTTACAAAATACAAGCAAACACTTCCGAACCACTTGTGACCTACAACCAACAACGAACAAGATAGAGTTAAGTTACGAAAAGGCACAAGGCGTTATTTCAAAAGCATACGTCATTAAAATAAACGTTAAAAGAGACAGATCCAAATCTTATAAGGTATGCCATAAACACGAATTCTTAACAAGTTTTAAATTTGAGAGACCATGAGAAATTCTAAAACAATTCATAATATCTGTGCTTAACTTGTTCCAAACTTGTTATAATACCTGCATTTTAGAACTAAAATGTGTAGTGATATCCGTATTAAATGTGTGCTAAACTTTTCATAATGTCTGCACTTCAACTTTGCTCAACTAGTCATAATATCCATACTTGTTTCAGACCCACTGGAAGTCTGACTGTAACAAAAACCGCACCTGATGCTATTACCGCGTGGGTTTCGTCTCTGTTTGCTACAAATCCAGACACTGGTTTTGGAATGCCAGATGTAAAACAAACGGTAATATTTACATTTGCTTTAAAACAAATAGAAACATATTCATGCATGATACATATGAAATGAAACCATGTAAAGTAAACATTATTAAATCATTAACTATTTATTTATTGATTATTGTAACTAACTTTATACGTGCTGTATTTACAACTCAATAAACTAGACAATAACAAATACCAAAACGGTGTTTACAATACTGTTTTGTTTATAATGACACTGTTCTATCTACAATCTTCAGTTTGATTTCCATCGAAATCGGTTGCATTGGTTTGCTTGTCTGGTGCCTTTTTAGCGTTGTTTAAATTTAGAAACAGCCTTATATTAATAAAAGAAGTTTGTAGATCGCTATTTAAGTGCCGATGCATTTCGTTACACCACACGCAACCGCCATAGGTTAAATGAGTACCCTTATCCATTGCGATAGCTTTAATCCTATTTTTAAAACCTAATTTAGTCTCTTCGTTAGACATAATGACCATGCTTGAAACCATTTACAATGTTTCAGATCATTGTGAAGAAAGCATTTTTCCTGACCATGGATTTACCAGCCTCGATAGTACTTGGTGAGGAAATCCTTGTTCAGGTCACAGTTTTTAACTACATGACCTTACCTCAACAGGTACGTGTGTTTCGTATTTTTTCCGTCACTTACATAAACTGAGTCTGAGAGAGAGAGAGAGACAGACAGAGACAGAGACAGAGACAGAGACAGAAAGCGCGATTGATATCAGTGTACAAATGTCAAAACTGTTTATTATTGTGATGATAATATTTTTCTCTAAAATAAATAATACTTGAGCAAATGACTTGATGTTTTTTGTATGCTTTGCTGATAATTGTTTCGAAAGCATGGTAATAACTTATTGCATTTATTACATATTTCTCACCATGTTTCAGGTGTTCCTTCAAGTAGTTAGGTCTGACGATCCAACGAATCCTATTCCAGCCGCCACGATGGTATTGTGAAGAATGATTTTTCTCTGATTTTTCTGGCTTTGACACACAGCTTACTTCATAAACTAGCGTGCCTTTCTAAATTAACAGCAACTGCTAAAGTATTTATTTTTCAAATTATGGAGGCAAATACTATAAATATAGAAAATGGATTAAATGTACAAAAGTGATACAGTGTAAATGCATTTTTAAGGATTTATGTCGAAAATTTTCTCTTGTGTGCACAAATGCCAATATTCAAATATTGTAACTTCATGTAATGTACAAATGTGACAACAATTTGAAATATAGCCATGATACTACATCAGTCATTTAAACGGAGAACCAGATTATTAGCAAGTAGATAGAAAAATATTGTTTAGTAAATATGTGACCTTTAAAGTTAGTGTATACACATGTGCTTTGTATGTCGTTCCAAATTATTAGGCAAAATGTATTTTTATGTAATGTAGTAATCATTAAACAAGAACAAGCTACATATGCTCAATTGTAAATTTATCATATAGGCCTATATAATTATACTTACATAAATGGCATACATTGTCTTCTTGGGGCTAGATTTATTCTGTTAGTTCAATTCAATACATGTTAAGTATATTCAGCATATTGTCCTTTATTTGTATAAAGACAATCTGTACAGATGTGGGATCGCAATATGTTATCTATATTACGATATGCTACCAATGTAAGGCTATCACAATATGATATTATGTATAGATGCTTGCATTCACATATTTCAATGCATGCTATTACTATGTGGCCTACAGAACACAAATAAACTGCTGAAACTTAAAGGTTTTAAGCTTTTTGAAATTGCACTCAGTTTTACGGTATGTTTTGTCAAAAGTAGTAATAATAACACTAGTTCTTATTTTGTGTGTATTCAGGTTAAACCAAACGAAGGACATTCCACATACGTTCGCGTTACACCGAAAAATCTTGGAGCTCTAAAAATAAACGTTCATGCAAAGGCGGGATTCTTTTCCACATCTGCAACGGATGCCTTGGAAAAACAAGTGATGGTACTGGTAAGGAATGATTTGTTCGATTAGTTTTGAATTCAACATTAGACATCTGGTGTTTTCATATTGCGTATATACTGAAAGTTACATAATTGTATGTTACTATGTAACTTCGCAAAATCTATTGTATAAAGAAGAATGTCGGTATAGCAATCAAGTTTGTTAAAATAGCATTGAAGTCAAAACTGATCATATCATACAAACAAACTTCAACATTCCAAGACTTGGGATGGACCTATGTATGAAAGTATCTATAATTATGCATATTGTTAGTGTTGTTATAAGTCTAAATGTGTTGCCTGTCTGGGAGTTGTTGCGAAATAGCTAATATGTTTGAATGTTTTACTGCCTCCCATGTAGACTGAAGACTGAAGGTGGAGACCAGCTTTGACCAGTAAGTTTTCATTAAATTAAATGTACTTTTATAAGTATAGCTTTAATTTCTATTTGAACACTAACCAATCTGTTTATTGTTGTAGTACATTTCAAATCACATGGTAATCACAACCAGAAGATAAGGTTGTGAAATTAAGAGGTTTTCAGTAATATTCTACATTGATTTAAGCCACATGGCGTTCATAAGACCACAAATGAACAACGACTAGTGGATGTCAGTGTAGGCGGCCTACCATTTACAGAGACGCTTCTTTTGAAAGATCACCCAGATATGATAAATGGCACAAAACATGTGCATCTAAAAATTACAGGTATGTTTCAAAGGTACTGTACATCGTTAGATCGTCGCAAGATAATTATGTCGTGCTATGTTTAAAATAGCCACATTATCCAGTTTTTATTTATGCATTTCATATCACTTGCATCATTT
>JAUMHA010389257.1:0-11931 GCA_032359765.1 Saxidomus gigantea
GTGAGATTTTGGGTAGTCGCACCGGAAGAAAACCTTATAATGTAAGTCTATGGAAATGTATTTAGGCGTCTCATACCCATTGTCAACGTCGATACATAGTGTAAAATATGACATATTATACTAATTGCTGTACGATTTTCACACATTGCATTTTATTTTGGACACTTAAGTGACCTCCAACCAAGATACGACTTTAACCTAGATATTTGGTTATAATTATAACCTAGGTAACCTCTAATACGTAGTTAAGCGTCCGCTCCTAGCGCGGGAGGTCGTTGGTTCAAACCTTAAAACCAAGAAAAGAGTGTACTTACACGTCCCGTGTTTGATGCACATAATTAAAATCTTAGTGTCAGGACTACTCTGGAGAGAGTGAAGTATAGTTCATGTGACTGGGTACTGTACTGAAGCACACATTAATCATATCGTCCGATGAGTTAGGCAAGCGTTACCGGGACAACATGACCCTCATAGCAATTGTTATAATGTTATTAAACAAAACACAATTTAAAACCTTTATTTCTAAACAATGTTAATGAACGTTTAACTTAACATAAGAACCATAGTCTGCAATGCAAAATGTCTGAATTTTAAAGTAAAATACGTAAAGTCTACTGTATGTCAGTAACATTCAGAGGTCTGAGTGCTATGTATAATCATGATTCACTTTACTACACTACAATAACATATCAAATACATTTTGAACTGTCTAGCAGAGGCCCGTATCATCTATTTATTATATCAATAATAAGGACAAACTAATTTGATTGATAGCTCGAACTTAAGTTACGTCTATTATATCCAAACTTCCTAAATACAAATGTACTATCTATGTCATGTCCATAAAAGTGTCAGTAAATGTGGACTAATTCTGGCATCTCGAGATTTGGCACTTACTACAAATGTGTCACTTACAGTAAAATCAGTTATCTACAATCAATGAAAAAGACTGTATGAATAAATTCTAAATTGGAATATTCTAATAATTTTCAACCATATTCAATAAATATAATCGTCTTTCAATCAGAGTATTTATAGCATCTTAAATCTAGCGCTATGGGCGATGGCTTTCGCGTACCACGTGGTCGCTACTGTCGGTGAGTTTTTTTGTTGGTATAAGTCCTATAATAAAAATTTCCAAAGAGCGCTATCAAAGAGATTGCATACAGAAACACGGCGATGTTGTATCCCTTTGGAAAGTCGCAGTCAATCAACAAGTTGTATCCTGTATGTACCACAAACGCCAAGAACTGACTCTGAAAAATAAAGGTAAAACTTACGTAAACGGACAGACACACGTGTGTTCAATAAAACTAAGAAAGGCGTGTGCGCTTCTGATGAGGGAAGTATTTTGAAGTCCCTATTGGTAAAGTTTGGCGATCATGTTATGCTTCAAACGCGTCGATACACTTTTATGTTGGTGTGCTATTTTTCACAGCTTAACAATACCAGAAGACCATGGTTGCCAAACATTGCTAACCAGTACTCCAAGTGCCTGCTTCCAATCAAACTTAGCAACATCTCATATATTATTTCTCGAGAAAACTTGCATAGAGTTTTTTTAAGTTGTTAAGACGATTTTAGATGGTTTGAAAAGTTTAAAGAATAGTTTAGGAAATATTTTGAAACACAACCAATTGGTTCTGATCAGAAGAAGTTTGACATTGTCCCATGTTAGTAATTAAATGACCATCTCGCTAGGCAGCAATTTTCTGAGAATAAAGGAAATATTACAAACTTATAGACCACTATTGTTCATAAAGTTCTGTTGACTTACTGATCTGGTCTGCTATTAGTCTTAGACAATGGATTAAACACAAGAAGATCATGATGGCCCAGAGTACCGTTACTCCAAAAGACAAGAAAGTAGATCAGAGATCATGATCATAGTAAGTTGAGGACAATTTTGAAATTTGTTTGCAAAAAAATACACACAGTTCAATCAATTTTAAATACTGTAGCTTAAAAAACAAAGAAAGTAGGTAAAAAGTTCTAGATAAACAGAACTGGTGACCTTACTTTGTGCACTAGGTTATCCAATTTCGATCTTGACCACGACCGAATCAAGACAAAAGTTCTGACCAATTTTCAAGATGACAAATGTTTTATCTAGAGTGTTCACGTTTTTTTATGATTTGACCTCCTATTCTAGTGTCTTACCCCATGAAACAAACACTCAAACTATCTTAATGATTTGGTTCAAAATGTGGCTTATAGTGTGTTCACAGTACTGTTTTTTTTAATTTGACCGATTGACCTAGTTTTTGACACCAAGTGGCACATTTTAAAACCTGACCTAGAGTTTATGAACACAAACATAAGTTTTTATGATGATTAGATACATAATGTGGTAAAAGGTCTCTAGGATCTGGCTTGGAGATCTAGTTTTTGACCTCACGTGACACAGTTTAGAACTCGTTCTAGAGTTTATCGACAAACATTCTGATCAATTTTTCAACATGATTGGCCACAAAATGTGCCTTGAAGAGAGTTCACAAGATTTTTCAATGATGTGACCTTGTAACCTAGTTTTTGACTACAGTTGACCCAATAACGAACTTGACCAAAAGTTTATCAACATTAACATTCTGAAAGTTTTTCATTATGAGTAGGTACAAAATGTGTTTTTATAGTATTCACAAGGTTTTTCTATGATTTGCCAGGGTGGTTTAGTTTTTAAACCAATGGTTGGCTACTTGGCTAAGTGATCATCGATTCTGACTAATTCTCATGATATTTGGGGATCAAACGTGGCCTCTAGAATTTTCACAAGATTTTTCTATAATCTGACCTGGTGACTTAGCTTTTGATCCTATGTGACCCGGATCCGAACTTGGTCAAAACAAATATTCTGACCAATTTTCATAATGATTGAACTTAAAATGAGGCCTCTAGAGTGGACAGACCGATAGACGAAGAACATACAAACGACGGCCATCAATCGATCACATTAGCTCACTTTTAAGCATCACGTGCTTAGGTGAGCAAATAAGAAAAATGATCCAAGCACAAATGGAATTAAACATTGCATTCACTAAACTAGTGTCAAGAAAAAATTAAGTATCTCAATCTAAAAACTATATAGTGGGTCTTCATAGTTAGTGGTTAGGGCGATCCCCATAAGTACGGTAGGTCTTTTGTACGAATCATTGCTGGATCACGAGCTGTGTCCTTGGGCACTGATATCGCACGTGCCCAAGTCCTCTTAGTTATAACAGGGTAGCTTTGTTGAAAACTGCACTGTCTCTCTCGTGCGAGGGTGATGTACGAATGAGATTCTCCAACTAACGGAGCTTTCTTCGCAATCGGCTAAAATAGATCCATGTACATTTAACCTATTACTCTGGTGTATAAACACACAACACAAAATGTTAACTGCGTTCATGGCTCTTAATATACAGCGAAAATCAATTGCCGACCATACAAAGGAGATAATCATCAGTGAGATGAAATTTTCGACGATGGGTGATTACCAACAGTGTATTCAAATTGGCGAATATAAAAGCGAGATAAAATCTGTTTCCAAAGCTGGGTCAATCACACTCTGATCTCATTGGTCGCCGTGGTTGGCCTACTCTTTGGCAACCAATCACAAACAACCTTTGGCTATACTGGCTGGAAATTGCAGTCCGGTAAATTTCTCCTGTATTTTGGCATCAAAAGTTGTCTTTCTAGGCATGATGGGAGGCATGCCGGGGTCTGATCCCAATACTAAGCTAACATACATGCTGTTTGGGACGGACCTTGATAAAATTCTCATCAAATCAAATCGACTTAGCCATGTCAGATGGATGCTGCTATCATGGATGTTAGCAAAGCATTTGATATAGTTCACCATGTACGCCTTTAACTGAAACTATCCTAATATGATATCAAGGGGCGCTATACATTCTTAGATTAAACATTTTTGTGCCATAGAACATAGTGAGTCGTGGTACATGTGGCAACAGCCAGCTTGGCGCCTGTTATATCCCTCAAGGGTCAGAGCTGTGACCGGCTGCCAGCCTTTATAACAACAAACGTGTGTCTTTTTGCGGATGACTGTGTCATTTACAGAACAATACG
Source organism: Saxidomus gigantea (assembly GCA_032359765.1). Classification (NCBI taxonomy): domain Eukaryota; kingdom Metazoa; phylum Mollusca; class Bivalvia; order Venerida; family Veneridae; genus Saxidomus; species Saxidomus gigantea. The sequence goes on from JAUMHA010389257.1 coordinate 4,066, forward strand.
AGCAGATTCAACCCAGTTACAAAGAGACCTTGATAATTTATCATTATGGGAGCAGAAATGGAAGATGTCTTTAAAATAGCTCAATGTCACATACGGATATAACCTGGTCCAACAGTTCACACCTTACATAATCAACCTCTGTTGTCAGCCAAGCAACGTAACTTGGTGTAGAAAGTCATGGTCCCCATATTAAACAAAATCTCTAGTAAAGCTGGTCAGAGCTTGGGATTTTTTGAAGCGTAACACCCACTCGTCAAAGACTTCTACAAAGACACCATTGTTAGACCAACTTTAGGGGTACTGGTTTAGTGCTTGGGCTCCTTACCACCAAAGTGACGTAGATAAACCAGAAAAAATATTCAAAGACGAGCTACAAGAAAAAATGTGACAATTTTAAGTGACAATTTTGCAGTTTAGCTTCAATTTGTACAAAAACTATAACACTAATTTTAGATTGACAAACGACCTTTACATTTTCCTCTTTTTTTACCGTTGTTTTACAATAAGCTAAAAGTACATTCATGGCTCAGTGCTCGACATAAGACTATAGTTATTATTAAGGTGGTGGAGAGGAAAAAAGTTTTGCAGGTTATCAAAACATTGATTTTAAAATAAGCTCTTCGGGACAATACACTGAAATTAATGGAGGGTTCAGCTGACTCTTGAATCTAATATTACACGCCAGTCAATTTTCAGAAACTAAATAAGTATAGACCGACGTAGCAAATGCGTTCCAATTGCTAGGACAATTTCCGTTGTGTCTGTGCTCGTGAAAAGTAAAATAAAAGCATTTGAGTTTATTTGTTTATATACAGTTATACATTTGCACAATACATAAGATACATGTATGAAAAAAGACCAGAGCCGAAAGCTGTTACTCCTATAATGCTTTACTTCTTGTAGATACGCATCGCCAAGTAACTTTTTATATACATTGCATATCGTCAAGTAAATGCTAAATTTGAAATTTAACATTTATTGCAACATACAGTTTGTAACATTTAAATTTAAATCACACATTTTGTGTTTAGTCATGTTGATTGATTATAAACAGTTTTTCTAATAATTCAATTTGCTTTATCTATTTTTGCTTTGCATTACATCTGTTTTTCACATTGATAGTTTGTTTCCCAATGTACGGATATCAGGCATGGCATCTTAATATATCGATCTTAACGCTTTTAATTAATACCTGAAGCGCACATACATAATGAATTGCAATAATCAACTAAACGAAAATATGCTGGTTGTAGCCTGGGACAATATCTATTAATGTACGAGATATCCAGAAAAAGAGTTTATCCACCGTGTACTTAGTTGATAAATAATATCACCAGATGAAGCACTTGTACACTTAACCAAGACTTTAGCGTTTGCATGAAGCACTGCAACGGTATCAGCTGTATTACAAGGATAAGAGTCATGATCATACACGTACATAGTGGTATAAATAACATCATCAACTACAATAGCAACATGTAACTGTTTTTGAATGACCACACATAACTGTGTACTGAATGAGTAAGTTCCATTGACAGGTGCGATGAAGATCCCAGTTGACGTATTGTAGGCGTGTCCTTCATTCACTAAAGCAGTTCCAAATGTCATTGTCTGTCCAACGGAAGGACTTAGATCTTGTACATTGTGTGCCACAAACGCGATATTCATAACTGAAATGATCAAAATGAAAACAGAGCAGTGCATGTAATAGCTGTAAGAAAGACAACCTGATCATGTGCCCAGACAACAGCGAGCAACATACATGTATAATACCAAGGGTGAAACCATGTGAGCGTTGTACATTATTGCTTTACAATGCAGACATTTTACCAGTTAACATATTTAACTATTTTTCTTTTCAATTCCATTTGCAAATCCTGTAGTAATTATTTGAACAGTATCGTAAAATAAAAGGTTTTTACTGTTTTCATCCAATCTATAATTATTATTATATAATAAATATCTGTCGTAATTGTAAGGGCGTCACTGTTTTAAATGTAATATTAGGTAACAGTACTGTCGGTACATAGTTCAGCTTTTTATTTTATTATATTTATTAACTATAGCTAATTTTTCAGGTACATTGTAGTAGCGGATTTCTCTCTGGAAGTGCGTCAGTTTTTGAACACCGATGTAGACTTGCACAATTTTGCGTGTCAATGCAATGGGGCACTTAATTTTGTAAAAGAATGGAGTTCGAATGATATTTCCATCAGAACTGCTTGGAACGCGCCACATAGCCACATTTCGAGGTATTCGGATATTTCTCTGTCAATGCTGATTAAACCTGCTCGGTCACAGTTTCCAGTGAAAAAATCAATTGCTCAAAAATGATCTAAAACATAAAATGTTAAAGTAATGTCTAGAATCAACAGCACAAGTAAAACTCAAGGTAGCAATTTAAGAAAATATGTTGAAAATGTTGGTGAACTTTGTTTGACGGTACCGCTACACTATATGTTAAGATTGGAGTTTCAGAATCACTTGTAATGGTTTATAATTTGGAAGCGTATACTTTCAAAATTACAGAAATACTATACTGCAGTATACGAAATTTCATTTGATAATTCCTTTTAGGTTATCAGTTCAGATTTTTACTTTTATGCTTAAATGTCTTTTAAAATCGGTGTATCTGCGAAAGTAATTACCCACATGTATAAATCACAGGTACACGGGGTAAGGAATTTTCAAAATAATCCCCGAAAAAAATCGCGACAGCGTACATGTATATAAGCAAAGAGCTCTTTCCTTTATACATGTACGCTGTCGCGATTTTTTTTTTCGGGTATAATTTGAAAATTCCATATCCCGTGTACCTGTGGTACAAATGTGAGGTAGATACTGAATTGGATGTCTTTACAGAAAGAAGAATAAAATCTAAATATAAAAACAATCCCACGACTTACGTCTAGTAAATCTACTGTTTCACTGGGTGGTGCTTTTCGAAAAGTTTCCATGGAAATAACATTCGAACTCAAACCTTTCTACAAAACTCGAAGGTACATTGTATCTTATAACGACATTTGACGTGGATTTATAGATGTCTTTTAGACATGGCGTAAAGTAATAGCAGATTTCCTTAAATCTACTTCTCTAAACGAGGACAGAAAAACGCATGCCAAACAGTTCCTAACAATTAATAGAAAAGTTCGGATATGAAAACTGACGAAAAAGACCTACTTTCGCATGGTCTTGGAGAACACCTTTGGACATCTAACGCATCTCCAAAACAGTGTTGTCCGTATCTAGCAGGAACAGGGTTCGAGCAGTTACGATGGCGTTTTTGGAAGCCTACACCGCATGTTTCCGAACATCCCTGCCAGTCAGACCATTTCGTCCATCCTCCGTGAACTTAAAATAAAAATCTAAAATTGTTTTGTCATTTTTGTTACATTTTTAATTCAAGTGATAAACAGTTTTAATTTTTTATTGCATAAAACGGGAATAGGAATGTCAAATGACGCAATACATACTAGCCATATTACTAAATGTGATTAATACCCCCGTATGACAGCTTTGTCAAATGAAAAAGTTATAAGTGACAGAATACTTGTAAAACACTAAAATAGAGTTATGGTTCTTGGCAATAACTCTGTAATGGTCCTTATACACTGCATTTCCCGCATTGTTCTTGACCATTGTATGCAGTTGTATTGAATTTCAATCAGTAGTTTTCAAGATATGTTCCGGACAAGAAAAATTCAACGGACCGACCGACCACAGGGTGACTCCTATATACCCCCACACTTCGGGGTATAGTTAATACACCAAGTTAATACAGAGAAATATACTCCATGGCATACATACCTGGGCAAAGCTCCTTCACGCATGCCTTAGTTTCTGTACCAGATCCAATGCAGTCAAGCCCGCCATTTGCTGGTGCAGGGTCAGTACATGTCCTTGTGCGAGTCTGCGACCCGGACTCGCATGTCACATCACACTGTGACCAAGTAGTCCAGGCCGCCCAATTACCATCAACTATATATTATTAAACAGGAAAAATGATTTAGTATTAAATACGATTGTGTTCGATTTTTTTAAACTTGTATTTATTTCTGTTTTCTTTATTTCTCTTACTCGTATTTCCTGAACACTGTGACTAACAGAGGCATATCCTAAAACTGGATGTATTTTTAAATAACTTAAAAACCTTGATTACGGAAAGAATCTTGACGACACCTAAACGATTCAGCCAAAACAAGCAGTAAAAACCGGTAAAAGTAGCGAAATAAGACCTACTGTAGTTCTGTTAAAACCTTCATTTTGTAACACGTTTTCTTTTTAGGTCGGATTTTAGACGCTTTATTGGGCTTTTTTGGGGGCAGAAAGAAACTTCTCGATATAATTATGTTCTTCTTGAAAATTGCACTTATATATGTATTATTTTACATAAATTTAGTGTATATTAAATATTTAAAGAAAAAAATATGATATTTCTATTATATTCCCTTTCAGATAGACCAACAGAAATAGCATCGTCCTTATTGGATAAACAAATACTGATATACTGTTAAAGTTAAAAAAGCAATAAGAAAATGGAAACTCCGGCGTTGAACAGCTGAACATAAGGCAATAAAAGTTATAGATTGTTGCAAAGTTGTAAAATGACAAACCTAAAGAGCAAAGTGCACAGAACTTCGGGCACACAGTCTTGGCACGGTTGACATCTTGGCAGATATTGACCACTGTGTTTAACCATGCACAGTCAGCTTTAACATCATCAATGCAGGCACCAGCTGTAATCAGGGAACTGTTGTCACATAACGCAGATTAAGGACATGTCGAAATAAGGCCCGATGATTTTAAGACTTTTCATGCTCCATACAGTCCGAGCACGAACTTTCTGGCATTATCGACCCCAAAATAATCCAAAATATTTATTCATCAATTTTCGTTTAAAATGTCCGTTCAAATGCGTTCAGAAACCCTTTTAAACATAACTATTGAAGAATTTATAACAGGTTTCATACAAACTCTGCGCACGAAGCTGAGTTCGAGCATGAAAAATGTTTAAGAACCATTGGGCCTGACTCAGTTCCGTATTTTTAACATTAAACATATTGAAAACAAATTAGCAAAATAATTAGACACAACTCTCCCACTTGATGCCAAATGATCCACACACCTCAAACGTTATGTTAATGTCATCCATAATATTTCACCTTTCAATAGATAATTAAAGAACGATCAAAGAGGAGATCGCTTAGATGGAAAGCGTCTTTTCTGTCTAAAGATAGGTCAACATGTGTATGCAATATTTACTTTCTAGGTCTTACAAAAGTGGTCGAATTGCGTCCGTATAATCTGTGACGAAGAACGACTGTATTTGCCATTATTTCTTGTTTGCATGCACATAGTAAACAGAGAGATTTTGTGTTTGCTGATATTTCGTACCTCTGTACGTTGGGATTGAAGACGCGAAATCAAGAATTCACAACAGTCAGCCTTCGTAGTTACGCTAAAGGGTAGACAGAACAGTCTTATCATGCTTTTTTGCAAGGTTGTAATACGCATTGTCACATCAAATGCTTACGTTTCAGATGAACGCAAAGATTTGTGTTGCATTTGTCTATACTGCAACATTCGTGGCAGTTCTGTATCTGTCGTGTCTTCAGGTCTCTACCAACCAAACTACCAGCGCCAGTTGCAGATACACCACATCGCTGCAAGTACGTTGGAATATTCAAAATCTTGGCATCTAAGTAAAATTACTCTGTCATGCTGTATGTTGTACAAGTTAATAGTGTGTAATAGTCCTACACATGACTTTTGAAGTTGAACTACCAGTGGTTTGAAAAACTTATACTACTTTTTACACAATTTGATTTTTATGAAACTTTCTCAGATTTCAAGATACATTTACTGACTTTTAAACTTCTTAGGACAATTTATCGTATTTTACCTTGTATATAACTTTGACATTTACTACGAAAAGATTGCATTTCATATCATTTATACCATATTAGACATCCTGGTGGCCATCATAATTTTAAAAAAAGACAGCATTGATTTATACATAATATTGTACTATTAGAAAAATGAATATTATCGAAGATATAACTGAAATATATGCATCTATATAACAAATAAATTTAAGTGAATATTGACTTCCCTGTCCAACTAAAAACTAGTTCAATTTACTCTTTTTCCTATTTTTCTCAACAGCTTTTAGGTCTATTTTGTTTTATGTATTTTAAGTATCTTTATGTTATGTGATATATATTCATTTCCTTTTGCCAAAGTGGTTAGATTTTAATGCGAACTATTTCATATACTCCGTCAATGCTTATCTTTCATGAATCGGCCGGGAGCAGGTGGTCTGCTGTGCAACATATTAGTTGCGTACATTAAATGGCAGTTTTAAACCATCCGTCTATTTGCCATTGGCGCAATTCCATTCTGTACTGATATTCACTAAATTATATTTTTCATCTTGTCTAGTTTTACACCTTATTTTATTAAGTTTTTTGTTGTACTTAATATTTTCTATTTTGATTGACGCAATCACTGATACACTAATGAGCAATCAATCGTTTAAATTTAAACCAGCAGAAGTATAAACTAATACAAACCAGATTGTCTGTACATCCTAACGTACTTGTTTGACCAGATGCACTCCTGTCCATATAACACGACTGCAAATACATGTAATTATATCCAATAGGAGAATTAGTGTCATTTCATGTTTTAAGGCAGTTTCGTTGTAACGTCGATTCTGATTGGTTACTTCATTTAAAGTTGCAACGCCTACATTTTATATATCGTCCCGAAACAAAACAGGTTTTAGCAGGAGTGGTTCAGTGGTTTAGTGGTTAACACGCTTGACTGGTAATCCAAGGATCGATTAGCGTATGAGGTGGCAGTTTAATAAGCGTGTAACATTCTATGAGTATCGTGTTTGGTCTTTAACTTATTTCTATTACATATCATATCCTAACTTTAATAAATGTTTTTGTAGCTTCAATTGTAGAAAATAGAGGAAAGAAAAGAATCGCAGTCGAATGGAAAGCTAGGCTACGTCAGCCTACAATTTCACGAATATGCATAAATCATTACAGAAATTTATCATAATGTACTTTGGACATCTAAATGAAATATCAAAAACGTTTTACTCAATTTACTTGTTGTGTGAGTTTTCTCGTGATTTGGTCGTGGTGAAGCTCTAAACCTTGTGGTTTTTGAGAAAAATAGTTTTTAAAAGTGACCCCAAGGTGAGACCAATATTGACCCTAGGGACAAGATTTGACCAATTTTGGTAAAGGTCTATTAGGCAATGCTTCAAGCAAATATTTAAGCTCTGTGTCTTTTGGTTTCAGGAGAGGAGATTAAAAAAAAAAATCCTTTCCAGTTCTGCATGGATATAATTTTTTTACCAATTTTGCTAGATCTTCATGCATGTAAAATTCCTGACAAGTTTCGTCATCATTTCCCGAGTGGTTTTAGATAAGACGTCATTCATGCGCCGATGAGCTAACATATATTAAGCCAGAAGACAAAACAAAACATCGCATTTAGAAAAAAGGGCAAATTAATAGTGTTTAATTGTCCCATCAGATGATATACATCAATACAGCGCACGCGCAGAAGTGTGTGAAAAACGCAAAAGAAAACCCCTGTAGTTTCAGTCATATTTCTACGTTCCCTTGCAAAAGTTGCATTGAATTCTGTAGATCTTATTACATTGAATTATCAGCATCAAAATATGACATAAGATTAAGGTATTCATAAATACAGCGTTTTAGTGAAGAAAGCATATTACTTGACCTGATCGACAGTCCGTTACCGTCAGACAATCTTCAATGTTTCCAATATCAGAGCAATTGTAGCACTGAAGACCATCTGTATGTAACAGAAAACAAAATATAA
>JAUMHA010389268.1:0-11929 GCA_032359765.1 Saxidomus gigantea
CAGTCCGGACACAAATGTATGTATATATATACAGGATTCCATTACCTATAAACACTAAGTGTGACCTTGACCTTTGATGTAGAGACGTGGGTCTTGCACGTGACACGTTGTCTTGATGTGCTCAACATTTGTGCCAAGTTATTTTAAAATCAATCAATACATGACAAAGTTACAGTCCAAACACGAATGTGTGCACATAAACACGATTTTATTACTTACAAACTCTAAGTGCGACCTTGACCTTTGAGGTAGGGACGTGGGTCTTGCACACGACACGTCGTCTTTATGTGCTCAACATGTGTACCAAGTTGTTCTAAAATCCTTCAATGCATGAGGATATGTCAGTCCGGACACGAATGTGTGCATATATCTGGATTCAATTACTTTCAAACTCTAAATGTGACCTTGACCTTTGAGGTAGCGACATGAGTATTGCACGCGACACGTCGTCTTGATGTGCTTGACATTTGTGCCAAGTTATTTTAAAATCCTTCAATGCATAACAAAGTTACAGCCCGGACACGAAAAAATGTAAGGGTGGACGCACGGACGGACGCACTTACCAGACGGACTTTGTGGTGAGGTTATCCCTTTGATCTTTCTTTGATCTTTTTCAACCCAACAATACAATTATTTAACCCCACAATGCCATTTCTAACCCCGTAATGACGAAATGAACTCAAAGAACCTCACAATGCTAAGTTCTAAACCCTAACCCCGTAATGTCTACTGGGCATGTACGGACAGACGGACGGACGGACGGATGGACGGACAGACGGTATGATTTTAAAAAAGTTACAGTTGTATGGTATCATAGCCCACAACTGATATTTTAGACAACACAATTTCACTTACAAGTTAACAAATGTAGTGCCCAAATACCTTTTATCAAGAAACCTCTGCCCGAAAAGCAAAATGGTTTTGAAATTCTTTGGTTGCTGGCGATTGGGATATTAATAAGACAGTCTCTATCGTCAGACAAGCAAACGAGCAGATTTATATCTGCTAACATCGTCTTTTCTGCGTGTAAATCGAATAGTCTATACCTGAAATAAACATCAACATATTAGATACTTACAGTATATATTTTTCATCATGGCATCTACTTAAAATCATGTTTCGAATATACATGTAGATGGTTATGACAATCAATAGAAAACTAAGATAATATTGATAAATGAAGTGACTAGCAAATTTTATTTTTTGAAGATTAGTTACCTTGACTGGAAAAACACTTTTTTAAATCTTTCTGAAAGTCATGCATAATCAGATTAAGATTCATTTATATAGCTTTTACTATTACATAGTGAATATCATAGGATTAAGATTTTATTTCCTTTTACCATCACATCAGTTTTCGTATTTTCAGTTACATGTTTTAACCCATGTCAAAATCCAAATGCAAACCAGATGGCATTAAGTCGTAGTTTAACCGAAAAGTATTCATGGTTAAAACTTTGTAAAGATTAAACTTACTTATTTTTCATTGATTGTAGACTCAAGATCTTTCAAATTATATAAAGCATCCTCAATAACCTTGTCATACACTTTCATTGAAACTAGATATCATAAGATGATAATTCTTCTATGCAACAGAATTAATCACCATTTTATCAGTTTTAAAAATCAACATTTATAACTAGACGTCATAAGTCACACGACATAATTTGTTAGTTTAATCATTTTGACCGTACAAAAATGGGGTTTCAGCCGAAATTTTGTTTTGCAACCGTTCAAATATGGAGTTTCAGTATTTCAGCAGGAATTTTATTTTAATCTCTCTAAAGACTACACACAACATGAAAAGGTTTTTGACGATTTTGGCATGGTTCTAAAAGGTATATCAGTGGCGGTAAGTACAAGGTAACATTAACTCTGTACTTTTTTCATAAGTTATACGATGGGCCCAAGTATCCCTGAATGTTACTTAATAGGAAACAAATACCTTTCAAATAAAATAATCCGCAGTAATGTATAAGTCATTTAAATTGCTTGTTGAAAACCCTTACATGAGTTCACTGAGTACGAGCGATATTACTTTGAGACGTCTTACATATAGAATCAAACAAAATAATAATAAGCTTACCGCATGCTTATGACACCTTGCAATTGAAATGTCTTCCACACACCAAATTCACTAGAGTCAAAAAGTACTGACGAACTGTACTCCTCGATTTGTAAGTGCAACTGGTTCAGGCAGAAATCCACACTTATCGAAAATTCAAAGTTTTTTTGGAGGACACTGACATCGACACAGCAACTAATTCCAGTGCAGTTTTTGATAGGTGTACAACTTATAAAGTTAGGCAGACCCAAAAGCTCTGTGTATAGTTTGTCACAAATTCCTAAATTGAAAAAAGACGTTTTTTGAAGCAGCACAGAATAATTACATTCATGCGTTCCTATAACAAAAATTCTTATCTTTGATAAATATTCTTACTATTTAAATATTTTCATTTTGTCTAAGAAACATGGTCATCTGAACACTTTACACACACCAGTTTTTCTCTTCGGTTGGAAACACGTTTCAATATATTTCAGCTATTTACGGCCAGGCAGATAACCTAAATATCGTTCATTAATTCTTTCAAACTCCCGTCATCCAACTGAAACTACCAGCATTCTCATATAATGAGAATCCGTTACATTCAGTCAATGAGGAGTTTAGGGGATTCAGGGAAGCAACCGTCAACACTCAAGCACATGGGCGGATCAAATTCACTATATCAAACTCAAATATTTAATATCCAAACAGTGGGCGGATCAGATTCACCATATCAAACTCACAGATTTAATAGCCAAACAGTAAGCTGTATCAATGACGGTATTATATACATAAATAAAATATGTAAGACGTTAATTGCTATTGCACTACATACCAGGTACGGCATCGACTGTATCAACTATATAATCTTCTATCGAGCACTGGTCTGCTGACAGATATTTCTTTAAGTCATAGTTATCTATTAGCTGGTCAACAATGTCACTAGTCATCGAGTTTATATCGGTGTTTGCTTCCGCTAGCCAGTGTGTTAGTGAGAATCCTAAAAACGTTTGAGAAAAAAATGGAACGTTAATGTTTCCATTTCATAGCATATGTTTTAGCTGGTTGATTCATAGTCAGTTATAATATAAAATCTATTTTATATTCATACACTGGAGCCAAATCCATAAACGTCGAACAATGAGAATAAAGCAATGGACGGTAAACAAAAAGGACAAGATGGTCCTATATCGCTCACCTGAGACATATTTATGACCATATGTGACCAAACTTCAACCCTAAACTATATATCATAAACACAAACATTCTGTTTGACCCTGACAAAACAAACCTTCTGACCAATTTACATGATGATTTTTATAAAAAGTGACCAACAAGGTTTTCCACAGAATTGACCTGGTGACCTTGTTTTTAATCCCAGGTGATCCACACAAACATTCTGACCAATTTTCATGATGATTGGGTTGTGAATGTCACCTGTATGGCATACAAAAGATTTTAAACCGGGTGATCTAGTTTTTGACCTCAGATGACCCATATTCAAACGTGACTTAACTTTCATTATGGTAATCATACTGACCATGTTTCATGGAGATCCAATGAAAAATGCAACCTAGATCGCATACACAAGTAATTTCTATTATTTGACCCATTTTAAACTGGTTTTTGACCTAAGATGACCAATATTCATATTCGATCTAGATTTTATCAAGGTTGTCATTTTGTCCAAGTTTCATGAAAATCCAATATAAAATGCAACCTCTATTGCATACACAAGGGTTTTCTATGATTTGACCCCAGATAACCCATAATATGCAAAATCAATCTAGAATTTTAAAGATAATTATTCTGACCAAGTTTCATGAAGATTCAATGATAAATGCAACCTCTATTGCATACACAGGGTTTTTCTATGAGTTGACCAGGTGACCTAGTTTTTGACCCCAGATGACCCATATTCGAACTCGACCTAGATTTCCTCAAGGCAGTGATACTGATTATGTTTAATAAAGATTCAATGCAAAATGCAACCTCTATTGCATACACGAGTTTTTCTATGATTTGACCCGTGACCTAGTTTTTGACCCCGAACTCGACCTAGATCTCATCAAGGCAGTTATTCTGACTACGTTTCATGAAGATCCGGAGAAAAATGCAGCCTTTATTGCATACACACGGTTAAGTGTAGACAGACGACAGACGACGGACACCAGGAGGTCACAATAGCTCACCTTCGAGCACTTCGTGCTCAGTTGAGCTAAAATGCAAAATATCAAGAGGAAAATCAACTAAAATGTTACAAATTGATTTATCAATACGCATTGGTTCGTTTCAGCATTTTTGCAACAATTACGTCATTGTTTAAATATTTCCACTGGTTTACTGAAATATCAAGGTAGTGTGTATCATGATAAAGTTACTATTAGTATAATAGGATATAAATTCACTATTCAATCCAACCTTTATTCCGACTTAAAAGCTTCATCGAAACAGAGACTTTACCTATCAGTGTTTTAGACACTAATGATCTCAGGTTAAGTGTTTGATTAGGTGTAAGATTGTGATTTATTTTTTAATTCTCAGACACCAAAAGTTTTATTCGCAACTAGTGAAAATATCAGTATCGGGTATTTCACAGTAAACTCCATAACATAGCATAATAAAGATATTTGAAATCTTACTTGATGAGGGATTCTTCCCAGCCAAGTAGCTGTATATAAGATTGTGAAATGTAATATTTTAGACATTATGGCATTATTATCAGCCACACTTGATTATATACTAATCATTTACCGAGTTAAATGTTGTAGCAACAAGTTTGAGAAGATATGTTAGATGTTCCTACTTTGACCCTTTTATTATTGATTCAACATTCAAATTAACCTTTTAAAAACCATTAAAGCATGATAACAGTATACTATTACAATGGCGTCAGAGTATATCAATAACATAAGAAGTTTGATAATTGTTTTATCACAACTGACAAGTCACAGAAACCTATCACATCTCACTAAAGACATTGCATATCCACAGACAGCAAACTATATTTACTGTATTGAAAGAAACCCAAATAGTTAACATTATACCAGGTATTCTGAAGCCAGTGCCGAAGGAGCAGTACACATGTGGAACAAAGTTATCAAGAACGACAGCGCTGAAGGCGCATGGTCCATCTGATTCAAAGCAGACGTCAATCCTGGCGTTCATATGAAATCCCAAATCCTTTTCTTCTATTTTGAATCTAAAACAGCATTATAAACAGTAACACTATTACAGCTAACACCGGAAATCTTTGTGACTGCAGTGAATCAATTAGTGATGCAGATTACGAGAGACGAATTGTTCAACACTAAAGATAATATAAATATAATATACAACTGCTGCTTTTACCAAAATATGTATATAATACTAAACTATAGATTGTTTTTCACGAAAAAAAGTATATCTCCCACCCATATGACCTTGACCTTTGAGATCGTAACCCCAAATTATAATATGCACAACTAGTCTTCATACTGATGGTTCCTGCAAAGGTTTATGAAAATATAGCAAGTGGTTTTGGCGAAGAAGCGCTGGCAAGATTGTCTGTTTTCAGGTCTCTGTGACCTTGGTCTTTGAGCTTATTATCTCAAATTACAATATGCACAAAAGGACTTCATACTTATGATTCTTGCAAAGTTTTATGAAATTCAAGCAAGGGCTATCGGAGAAGAAGTGCGGAAAAGTTTAATAAATATCAGAATGTCATCTAAGTATGCCAAACGTATTCAAAGTCACATAGCTCATACAAAAATCAATGCAACGTTAATTCCTGACGACATTCACAACTACACTTAGTACTCAACATTTCTATCAAGTTTCAGTAAAATCTACTCAGCACAAAATCAATATCTCCCACATAATTACACCCGAAGTATACATGTGTGGATTTTGTGATGTTTAGGCTGATATATTTAATACAATGTCTGTGCCAAAAGACCGACGTAGACGCAACCGTTATAATTTTAAATTATTTATTTTTCTTGTGCTACATTTATGATAGATTTACATACATTATTCTGAAGGCTCCCAGGAGGTACAGTTTACTTTCTTCCCCTGAAATATGTAGAAAAATATATTACATTTATTCTAATGAGGTAAAGTATTATTAACGAATTTTTTACTGATTTGAGCGCATCATGATGAAATACCTAATTGGTGTACAAAGTATATTGTTAACATATCCGATTAATTTTATTCATCCTCGTATTTGCTAAACTTTTAACGAGAGGTCAAGAAATTTGAAAGAACACGAAGAAAAGATGTCTTTTTCATTTAGTTCTAAATACGTCTCTTAGAGAGAGGTATCTTCTAAATATGTGACAAAAAGGGGCGATATAAATTTTGATTATGCGGTCAGTTTCCGCGAGCTAAATCTTCTGCAGTTCACAAAATCATTTGACATGATTTGCTTATATGTTTAAAATTATCGGTAAACATGTAAACAATACTTTGTAAAGAGATATTATTTCAACTATCATTGAAAAATAAATGAAAATTTATTTTGATTTTTCTGTCAAAAAAATAAATATATATTTATGATTCCCCAAAACAATCCAATAAGTCAAACGTAGCACAGTGCAAGAGCGGAAAAGACAACAGAAAGACGCTTCCTTGCCGCTTGGTTATTTTGAGCGACACGCTCACAGTAACACTGCAAATATTGATCGTCAATCGTATTTTGTGATTACGTATAGCTGGATTACGAGAAAGTAAATATACATGTATATTTAAGAATCAGTTAATAAGTTCAGCCATTTCTACAGATATACCTAATTCTTTGCATAGGAAATTTGCAGGAGATTTAGATTGATATGAATATGTTGTTTTATGAACAGACACGATTTCTATCTTCGTTCATCATACATCTTTGAAAACGCAAATGTAAATTTGTATACGTTCTTAAAATTAACTGTGTAATTATTTAGAAATAAAGATTCGGCTGTTGTGAAATTTAGTAGGATTCGTCTTCTAAGTATGTTTCAATTCCCGAGTGATTTAAACATTGCACAAGGAACATACCGAAATTGTAGTCCAGCAGTGGTTTCGTGACAGTGTAGCGCTCAATTTGCAACTCCAAAATGTAATCACATAAATTTAAAGACAATTTAAAGTGTATCGATTGAGAAAGAATGTCTAAGTCAATACAACATTCTATTCCTGTGCAAAAGCTAGGCATAAAGCACGACACGAGATCGGGAAGCGCTGGTAGAGTTATATTCGCCTGACAATCTGAAACGAGAAATAGACAAAACACATAAGAACAGTTGTCTTAAAACTATAGCCTGCACTATCAGGTAGTATGATTCAAAACAACAAATGTGTTTTATAAGTCTTTAAAATGTGCGCTTTGTGTACAGCGAAGATGATTATTGACTGCTGGTTATAAAATAGAAATGTAAATGTACAAAGTTCTGTGAAGTATTATTTACGTCAGATAACAGTACTTACCTGAATGCCAACCCAGCTCAGAAGGAGTATATGGTTGGCTTCCTCGTTCACATTGTTTGTCATTCATAAAGTCCATCAAACCTGTCTCTTTTAGGAATGTGCTGAGCATTTCCGGTAAAATGTCTTGCCCTATACTCATTCTATTATCAGTCAACCACGTGTCAAGAGAAAAGTCTGAAAATGATTAGAATGAATTATTTGATATTTTGCTATTTTACAAGAAATAGCTACACCAGTTACTAAAGTAATTAGTCTGCATTAACATAAACAGTGTGTTCATATACCGAATAAACAACTTTTCATACAATTTTACAATTTATCTTAAGTTTCTGCTCCGTGGAGATGATACTCTTAACGGCGGTCTGCGTAACTTTTATCAGGACACTAAGCTTTTCTATATAAAGAGAATCATAGTCTGTTATTTGGTTGGTACGGTGAAATAAATATACACTGAATGCTTGTGATCAGTCTTGTCTGTTGTGTGTTTTGGACCGCTTTCTCCAATAACACATAAAACTTGCAAAAACAGCAGATATATACACTCACGACATTTGAAAACGCAACAAACATATTGCTAAATACTTTTCTATTAGGAGTATATCCTTTAAATTTTACACGCGCGTATATTTTTATCCGTTCCATCGATTATGACCATATTCGTCTTACTCAGTAGACCGCAAAATGACCATTACAATGTATGAGCAACACGTGCTTTTCCGCGTGCGCCTCGTACATGTTTACCATGTGGTTAGTTCGGGATAAAATTATTCGAACACATGTATAACTGACCTACAATTCGTAAAATATGTGGATTTATTAAATTATTTTAAAATTTATTAATGCCTTGGTTGAATAACGAAAACAGAAATCGGATTATAGGACTTTTAGAAGGTAGCGTAATGCAAGCTTAAGTGGCTAGACGTCTCAGACCGTCAACGACCAAGGACAATGTCTGCAACGATGCAACAGTTTCGAGACGTATGCGAGAGAACGGGATACGGAATCGTTGCCAAGCGAAAGGAATGGGGGCCATACCCGCTATTGACGTTTTTTGAGACCGTTTTGGAACAAACACTGATAACGGGATAACGATAAACGGTATTAGAGTTTTGTTTTCAAATAACTTGGTGATATGCCACTGATTAATTTGATACCTCATTAACTATTGGTGCGTTTGTTGCTTCCTTGATATAGTCCTTCAAACACCCTGATGCGTTTTCAAATGTCGTGAGTGTATTTATTTTTTACCCATCATACATTACTACATTAGAAACTCATACATAGCAGAACTTTACCTGGTATCAGAAAATTTGTGTCCCATTTACAAAACGGTTTTGCAATGCTTGTATTTGTGAACAATGGTACCTCTAGTTGACAGTCTTCTTCATTAAAACAAACCCGAAGAATAAGATCCACAATAAATTGTCTGGCCTCGGCAATGTTCTGTATTTTGTAGCTGAAATGGACAAAGTTAACACAGTCAATACAGCTAAGTGGAATAATTCGAAAAATAAAAACGTTCTAGAAAAGAATGTAAAGGAGTATTAGTACTTACTCGAGACGCACAACACCCTTTAGATACAGAGATTCTGGTGTACCTTCAAAAAAGTAAAGGAAATAAAATTGATACAGAAAATTAATAATTTGAAAATAATTTTAATGCAGGAGTTTTGCGTAACATTAGAGGATGTTCAGTGTTTGAAATCCGTTTATAACGCAAAAACTGAGAGAAGAAATCGTTTGGTCTTTTCTTTCTGACAAACGTTTGTACATTGTAATGATTAAAAGGTTTAAATCAAATTAGGCTGATATCTTCCTGAAATTAAATGATGAAAATATTCTAAAACACATAATATTGATTGTGAATCATTGACAACGTCGGTAAGAAGTAACTGCTTGTCACTTTCTAACTTACTCACATTTTATTTTAAATGCAACAGTTCATATCTCTACGCCTGGTTCCACCAAGGTAACTTTATAACTACAGGCTTGTCATCGACATGACGTTTTTTAATATATATGAGTTGTTATTCTGATCTAAAATGACCATAGTATGGTTGATCAGTTACTGTAGTCTTCTATATATTCAACATATGTAAATCATAATGCAAGTATCTTACCCCATTTATAATTCAGTAAAGAGATATTTAGTTTAAGATTATCTATTCCAACAACCAGTCTTTGTGAGCAGGCATCAAGGAGCAATACTAAATGGAAATTTCGTTCAAGCAGATCAATGTGTAGGCAACAATCGATTCCCGTGCAAATGTCAGGGACGAAACAACTGATGTCGTTAGAATCGTATTGATGCTTCATCTCCAAAGGGCAGTCTGAATATATATGAACGAACTTTGAACTTATGTGAAAGTTGTTTGTTGAGAAGAAATTTTTAAATCTGAATCCTCAGCAGACTCAAATGAAGATTTCTTCCCTAACTACAAAGAAATAGGAAGTAAACATCCAGCATATCAACTAAATATTGATTGATTTTGTTTACATTTTCTTACTTAAGCATAGAAATATTATCGAAAATAAAATATCTAGAATTTTGCAACTTTGAAATTTTGTGACAAGAAGTTCTGTTAATGTTTTATTTGTTGTTGATTAGAAAATCTTGTCACATTAAGTCACAACCCTGATATGTTTAAATGTTGTACTTTTCAATTCAGTAAGGATAGAGTTTATTATATTCAAATTATCATATAAATACAATTTATCCAGCCACTGGCACTGTATGGATACTCGTCAACGTGGCATTCATCGTTTTCAAAATACTTTGACAGCCCTAGCTCGTCTATAAGGCGAGCAAGAGCCACACTCGGCAGATCTTCAACATTTTCAAGACCATTTTGTTCCAACCAGGACGTAAGAGAGAAGTCTGAAAATTCAATAAAACGTACTGTGAAAAGTTTGCCTTTTAAACCAGTAGAGAATATTCAAATTTCATCACTTTATATTAAATATATATTCGCGTAAAACAATTATCTAGTATTTCTATTTATTTTCTGTAGGTACGTCGTATAGAGCAGGTTTAGTACAGTTGGTACTGTTTCTCAATTATATGAAGCATTGTATACCAGGTACAACGAATCCGACATCCCAGTTGCATAGAGGTTTAGGAATCAACGCTTGATCAAGAATCTTTATTGAACGTTCACAGCTTCCATCCGCTTCCAAGCAAACAGCTAGCTCAGCTGTTACATTGAACATTTTCTTATCCTTATTATCATATATTTTCAACCTGAAATTTAACGCATATCAGATAATCATAAGGGCAAATAAAAAAGAAAATATCAAACTACTTTATCATGTCTATATTAACCTCGATATGCGGTGAACATTGTTATATGTTTTATCAAGTGCGCAGTTAAGAGATAATAGGTAAAAAAGTACACGAATGTGCTTTGATACCTAACTATTAACAAAATTGGCTGAAACACATCGTATTCACATCACAAACATAAGGAAAACTTTGTCTTTAGTTTCATAAATATCCTCCAGTGGTTAAAGGAGATATAGTCTCATGACCTTTGATTCCTTATTGTGACATTGAGCTTAAGTCTGCATAGTTAGAATATAGGCTCTGCACAATACGCTGAACATTTGCAAACGTCTTAAAACCCGTTTGAAGGATTAAAGTGATAAGGTCTCATGTCCATTTGCCTTAGTGTGACCTTTACCTTCGTCATTTCTATGAGATACTCATTTTGATCCAAGTTTTCAGCGTAGATGGAAGCAAGAACACATACAATGAGGTTATTATTCTATATCTATGTGAAGTGGATAGATAAAATTTAAAATTAATAGTTACATGTAAAACATTTGTCAACTCCGTCATAAACTATTGGCTAAAATTTTAATTCTTTGCCTGAAATTCGAGGGGAACAAGTGCACTGTAATAGGGCGAAATGTCTTGGTAAATATGGTAAGCATCTTTCTGGTGGAAAGTTACATGGGACTGCCACATAACATACCATTTAGTTCAGTAAAGAACACCTAATAACGTTTTGAACGCAACTATACTGCAAGAAGTCAAATAAAAATACCTCTTCTACTTACTTGATTTTCAAAACCCCGAAAATGTCAAAAGTTGTTTCTTCACCTACAACGAGAATGTACGCTTTATTTTTAAAATACATTTCAAAGTACATACGTCGGAAACACAATGTATCATCCTCACTCATTAATTGCAATGCATTAAAAACGGTTAAGTTCCAGCTCTTAATATAACAGAATAGGAGTCCTATCAATTTTTATTTTATCCTGTCAATGTACAATGAGAGTAAACACTTTCTAAAACGAAAAAGTATTTAAGTAATATATACCAAAATCGTAGTCCACAAGCGATTTTTTATAAGTCAGATTTTCAATAACTGCTTTCAAGGTATAATCACAAGCGTCAATTTTGACTGCAAATTGAAAAGTTCGTATTGG
>JAUMHA010389279.1:0-11929 GCA_032359765.1 Saxidomus gigantea
GACCGACCAACCACCGGGTGACTCCTATATACCCCCCCAAACTTCGTTTCGGGGGTATAATGACAAGTCTATGATATTTTGGCTAAGTTGGCATAAACAACTTAATGCTAGATCTTTGATGGTTGGACTTGCAACAGCCAGAGCAATTGTCAGATCTTTGGTAGCTTGACCTGCATTAACTGACACAACTGTCATGTTTTTGTTAGTTTGGCCTGAGGAACCCAAAACAACTGCCACAGCTTTGATAGTATAAACTGAATTAACAACAGCAATTGTAAGCCTTTGATAGGCTCACCTGCAGCATCTGCAAAGTCTTTGATGGTAGGACCTGCATTACCCAAAACAGCTACCAAGTCTTTGAAAGTTGGACCTGCATTTATAGTCAAAACAACTGTCAAGTCTGGTGGCTGGACCTGCATTAACAAAAGCAACTGCAAAGTCTTTGATGGTTGGACCTGAATTAGCCAAAACAACTGCAACATTTTTAATGGTTGGACCTGCACCAACCAAAGAAATTGCCAGGTATTTGATGATTTGACCTCTAATAGCCACAACAGCTGCCAAGTATTTGATGGTTTGTCCTGCAAAATCCAAAATAATTGCTACATCTTTGATGGTTGCCCTGCAATAGCCAAAGCAAAATGGCCTGACCTGAGTTAGCCCAAACAACTACCAGTCTATAATTTAACCTATATAAGCCAAAACAGCTGCAAGGTCTTTGATGGCTATTTCTGATGTAGCCTAAACAACTGCAATATCTTTGAAGATGCTTTGACATCAAAGCTTTGTAATGTTTGCCTTAAGTCTTTTATCATTATCTTGCA
Organism: Saxidomus gigantea; assembly: GCA_032359765.1. Lineage (NCBI taxonomy): Eukaryota > Metazoa > Mollusca > Bivalvia > Venerida > Veneridae > Saxidomus > Saxidomus gigantea. The sequence goes on from JAUMHA010389279.1 coordinate 825, forward strand.
ACATATTATAATCCATCAAACCAAAAGTTTTAAACACAGTTTTTGCACCAGATTCCCCACAATCATTTTCAATATACATACATTTGCATCATAATTACTTTTTTTTATTAAATCAAATATTTCAATATTGAATAATTGTTCTGTCCTTGAAAATTAGCTTTTATGATCACAAATTGCATTTAAACTGGAAATAAGAGGAATCTATTCATCAATTTATATCAATTACCATAAAGTTCGTAATAGAAAATGAATGTTCAATATTGGGGCAAAATTGGAAAAAAACAACATTTTAAGTGAAAATTCCAAGAAAATTGCACACACATTATATGATTGGAATTCTGTATCATTATGCCCCATATGCTAATAAATGGCATATTTCTTTTGACTGTAAAAATTGTTTATTGGCATTTGGTGTGACACATGTCAAAGACATTGCTCCCAGGGGTGTGTTTGATCTCCAGAAGACTTCATCTGGCAACCACTTGTCACTTCTAAGGAAAATTGAGAGAATGTCAGCTGACTGCATGTAGGATATATGATATCTGGGATTACTATCACATAAAATAATTCATATAACATGTAAATTCATTACTCATAACATTAATGGTACCTTTAAAAACAGAAATAGTGTGTAAGATATACAATAATCTTCAAAACAGATGATAATCAAAGTGCTAGAAGGACTGACAAGCAGTTCACAAGTTTTTCTATTAGTTTGAATATTATATTGCATGAACTAGATTAACATAACTTGACTGATTTGAGTACCGTTGCTTTTATGACATCAAAATCAGAGAGACTGGATAAACCTGCATTAACTGGGCTTCAACCATAAATATGGCCTTTGTAAAGTAGGCTAAAAAAAAAATATAAATTATTTTTGTACAAACTTCCTCGGGAGAAAACAACAATTTTTAAAACTTTTTTCAATCTAGACATTTAGGTATTCTCAAAATTATACGCCAATGAGACTAGGTAGGAAGACAAAATGGCTGAACACCTGCACATTGTTTGGCAATAGCAATTATGAGACAATTATAAAATTATACAGGATCAGGTTCAAGCACCTTTACACATTTTTAAGTCCCATTCAAGTTTTCTGTTCCTACTGAGACAGTTCTTCCGACAATAGTCTAGCGTTACCAATGGCAATTAGAAAGCAGTTTACTCTTCTAAAACATGAAGAAAAAAAAACAGAAACAAAAATACATAACAGAGCTGTAAGTGTAAACATTATGATGAAGTGCCGAAGAATATGTTTTGCAGAACAAATCCTAACTAATTTGCAACATTAAACAGTATTATGTACAGTATTGTTTTGCTCATGATTACAAGAATATCAATAGCAGTAGAAGTTTTACAAGTCTGGGAAATATCTTCCAGATATAATTGTTCTAACATTCCCTGGAAATTCTACATCACGGTTTATTCAGTTTACTACTGTTGAAAAAAACAAGCTACGAAACATACATAATTATCATTATGTTTTGTGAAGTAAATGCTCTGTGAAACATGTTATTTCAAAATTCATGCAGGTGCCAAAATTCTAAGAATGACCTTAAATTTGTTTAGTAAATGACTGTGTTCTTCTGCATTAGAAAAGTCTTATTTTCTGACTAAGACTTATACTAATTTACAATTTTTCATCACCATTTAACTGTATTAAACTGATGTTTTCTTTAAATATGTGAATTCAAGTCAGCTGCCATGAAATTTGGTTTGTTAAAACTGACCGTACATTCATCCAAAGCATCAAATTATCTTAAAGAAAAATGGGAAAAACTTAAGTTAGACTCTAGAAAGCTCCGCTATTTGCACCAGTGTTAGGAACCAGCCAGAAAGTTTTTAATTGTTTAATAGCAGACCAATCCAGACTGATCAGTCAAAATTAATCATCATTTATTTCCATATATTATGTATCAATGTGTATTTAGCCAAACACTTCTAGAATGCCTACCATTCAGCTTGATTTCCATTGAGAAAAGGAGATCAGCACCAGCTTCTGAAACTGTTTCCAGCAGCCAATGAAATCACTGAAGTTGGAAGCAAAATCTTGGACATGTAAGTTGTTTTATAGCCATGATAGGATTAGGTGAATACTATGGTGAAAAATTAGGAACAGGAAACAGTGAGATTTATGTACTTTTAGCTAACTGGAATATGACAAAAAATGCCCAGGGAAACATGGAATGCACACCACATATACTGCTATTCCATTATCACAATAGTTTACATATATTTCAAACAAAACCATTTTAATAAATAGGTGAAAATGAATAAAGAGGGTTTGATCCCAAGGGAGTAAATAAATCAAACAATATGCGTGTGAATGTTGATTTCATGTTGTCTATGCATATGTGACAGTGCATCACCTCCTATAACACTGGGTGGTGTGTTTGTTTAAGGTTGGCTCATTGCAGCAGTAATTTATTTTCTGATACTCAATTCCATTTAAAATGGCCACCGTTCAGTTAAATGAGATGACAATAGATTTGAATGCTAACAAGCACACTGTTTACAATGCTGAACCAAAAAGTGAAACTGGACGCCATCTGAAAGCAAACAACACCTTACATGAATGAAAAACGTAAAATCAATGTAAATGAAAGAAAGAAACTAGTAACTTGATAATTTGTCAATAAAACGGCTGTAAACTTAATTAGTATGGATATATCAGCGAATTGTTCCATACTTTTATGTTCTCATTACATAAAAATGAATGCATTATTTACTGCCGTTCTGTGATTTTTCCTCAACCATAACATTCATCAGCAGACTTGCTTGTAAATATTTGGCCAGAAAAAAATCATTGGTAATGAAATTGTTGCTGTTAAAACAAAGCATCTAAAGACAGACAATGTGGGTATAACTATGATGCATGGGGCAGAAAGATAAAAGGGTTTCATAAAACAATTTATTTTTCTTATCTCCTTTTTTTCTGTTAAAAGATCCTTAATACTGTAAGACATGTCATAGCAGCTACAAACAATTACAGTAAACTGACCGAATATAATGACTCCCAATATACTATAGCCAAATTCCAGATATAGGGAACAAATTTTTGGGGCCCAGTTCTTTTCTTCATTTATCTAATATGAAAATCCTTTATGGATATAAGTAACAAATTTAAATGGTCCCAAGGAGTTAGTTTATACAGAGTTTACTGTACAGGTAAAATCACACTGTTAGGACATAAATCTAGTGCTTGTTTCATGCTATTTAGTGATTGGTAGATAAATAATGACTAAAACATCAAAGATTATGTGGCCAAGTAATGATATTCTTTTAATAGTAACAAGCCAAATTTACATATAACATGTAAAATAACATTTACAGATTCACCCCATGTGCAGTATCTTAAAATGAAGAAAAAACTGTTGTAAAGACCACTAGGAAATTAAACGAATTAAACCTAAATTTTACCTTGACCAGAATATGACCATGCACTGTGTTGCATTTACTTGTAGTTCATACCATATCTGCTACTAAAACAGTCCTGATGATTTTCTTCTTCTTTGTCCACCAAATAATTAGTACCTTGTCTTGGAAACAAAGGTAGCTTATTCGCAGAAATATGATTGAACAAAATACACTTGCTGTAAACTTTCATACAGATATCTACTTCAGAAACAAAGCATTTTCCAAAATAGCATGAAATCAAATTCTCAAAATATGTCTGGAATTTACAAAAAAAATTAAAGTACAATGTATCTATAATATTATTATCTTTTACGAATGAGGGATATTCAGATTATGACAAGCTTTAACCTAGACAACTTCTAGTCTGGCATTTAATACTGGCCTCTTTTGAGAAAATGTAATCACAGTGCGACCCCTTTTCATACCCTTAAACATAGTCAGTTTATCACTCAAACTTCAATGAACTGACACACTTTCTACTAATTCCCCATCTCTTAAACTGCACTAAAATTAAATAACTAATAGCAAGTGCATCTCAAGCCAATTATCAAGCATATAGAGTTCTCACATTAAGTATGAAATTATAAATCTTCTGTTAATTACATCAGGGTCTGTCTAGAAATTATGCTTTACGATGCACAGCGGGAGGCTTATGTACATCTTAATACAGCAAAAAAAAGCTTTTAAAATCCTGTAAAATCTAACATTAATGCACTGATAGATATCATCACAGTGGTAACATTTACAGAGAAATTTCCAGAAACTAAAATACATAAAAAAAAGAAGCATTTAAGATACATATAACAACATTCTCAACTCCAAAATGCCTATCTCAGTTAGATGCTGGAGCTGCATGTCAAGTAGTAAAACTGTATGAAACAGAATATTTTAAGACTCAAAAAAGCTTAGAGACCTCTCACATAGCATTTTTGTTCTACTAAATCTAGGCAAAGCACAGGCCAGTACTTTTTGAGCCAATTTTTTTCATGTGGCACTCAGCAGTTGATGCAGCATGCAAAAACCTATAGTTAGCAGGTGAAGGGAGTTCAATTTCCTTTTGAGCCAATTTAACTTCTATATAGCTAATTATACATTCTGTAAATCCCTGTGTGGTACTAGACTTTTCAAGCAGTGCAGTCTATCATGCTAACCCGAGCTCTTCTTAAATAGCAAATGTCTGCAAGAGTCTTTGGGGTCAACTAGAGTGAGAGCCATCTATATTGAATTAACAATGAATGTATCTATAACCCCAACAATGTCAGTGCCTTGACTCACCAAATGATAATGTGTTTAAGGCAATAATTTGGAGTTTCAACACCTTGTGAAAGAAAATAGTACAAAAGTTTGAACACTGAATATATTAAATTAGCAAAGCTGTGGCATTGTTAATGGTAAAAATCTGTCAAAAGGAAAAAAAACACGCTCACCTACCGCTGACAGGAGCATTAAGTTACATTTAGAAAACATCTTTTATTTTAACCAATTTCAAAAAAACATCAAACAAAAGGCTTCTTTGATGGAAAGTTTGGTACCAAGCAGCATCTATCATTCCAGAATAATTTTCTAGAAAGTCCCAATGAAAGGCCTATCATAATTTTATCACAATTTCCTTAAATTAACTTAGCCAGCATTGAGAAAAGTGTTGCAAATAAAAAAAATCCTCCCATAAAAAGACTACACTACAATTGGTATTGGAGAAGATGCGTCATTTATATTCCCCCAAGTATCTCAGAATCTTACAAATGAAAATTAAATTGAGCATAAAACAAAATTGATTAAATCATTATTTTCACACTTGGAGGCAAGGCGGCCGTGATCAAACCACGCTGTTCTTATTGACAGAGTTTCCTAGACTGATTGTGTTATATTCACAGCAAAATTGCTAAGAATTTCCATATATGGGTAAAAAACATTTTCATTTTGTTTTCATACGCCTTTGATGACGAAGCATCACTTAATTGTTTAAGCAAAGTTATTATTATCCAACAATGTCAAGCACTGAAAAGTTGCAGTTTTTTAGGAGCTCTAAATGTTCCAAATTTAACCATCATGCATTATCTACTGCATGTATTCTATCTAGTGTATTATATCTACTGTATTCTATCTAGTGTATTCACTTGAGTACTGTCAAAGGAACAGTTGATAATTTGATTTTCTTATGGTAAACAATTAAGCTGTCATAAAATACGCCCATCACTAAGTTGCAGTTTTTTAAGGAGCTCTAAATGTTCCAAATTCTACCACCAATATCTAGTGTATTCACTTGAGTACTGTCAAAGGAACAGTCGATAATTTGATTTTCTTATGGTAAACAATTAAGCTGTCATAAAATACGCCCATCACTCTTGTAGTAAAGTATGTAGAAGGTAGTGGAAACAATTGATCAACCAAGTAATACTAGCACCTTGTCTATTTACACATCTATAATGTATGACTATAAGAAATGTCATATCCATTAACATTGTGACTGCATTTGATAAAATTTGTGTCTTATTTTTATGCATAGAAAGAGCTAATTTGTAAAGATTCAAAAGTCAAAGGTGCCTTGAGATATGACTAGTGACACAATTTGGAGATGTCATGACCACAAAATTGTGAAAATTTGGTAAGAAATAGTAATCATGAACCAATGATATCAAAAATAGAGAGTGGACAGTGCTTCATGCAGGTCCAAGCAGTAATAATGAAAGGCTAATTCTTTCCTAAAATTTCAAACAACTGTAACACCATTTATAACAATACTAAATTAAAATTATACTACTCTAAAATCAATAATAAGTAAACAAATATAATCTGGATAACCTCTAATCAAATGAATTATCATTTAAGTTCAGATATAACTATAGATATATAATGTATATAATCTCTACTTCCGTAATCAACAACATATGCTACTTATGTGAAATTATGTAATTAAAATAAAAAATACCAGATTAAAATTCAGCATTAATTTATAGCATGGAGAAAAATTGTCAAAATTTGCTGCATATTGCAATTTTGACAAATAAAATGTTTCAATAATTCAAGGTGAGTTAAAATACTTTGGACATTCTGAATGGTTATTTAACATAGTCAACATGGAGAGCCAGCAGTGTTTTAATTCATAGTGCTGAGGTGAGCTAAAAAATCATGGGAAGGAAGAGCTATATGGTTCCTGCATTGTGCTTTAATCCTCTCTATGTCACCTAACATACACTGACACACAGACAGACATAACACTATATGCCCTTCTGCCATTCTCATGTTGGGCCATTAAAAGACCATACTGCATTCTACTGTCAGCAAAAATTGGATTATCTTCGTACTGCAGACAGACTTGGTTTCAAATTCTAAGTATGGAATGTGAAAATGCAACATAACGATAGGTCTATGGTCAAAGTCATTAATAGCCATAAAGTGCTAAACATTTTATTTTCCTAGGAATAAAAGAATGTCTGATGGGCTTTTACCATTAAATCTGCCAGCAAGGACATATAAAGCAGACATTAGAACGAGTTTATGTCCTGCTTATTACATTGGTCAGGAACTCCTACAGTCCATCCCTTCTGCCTTACTATTACCTCTTGTCCTAAGTGTTTAGAAAAATGTAACCAAAGAGCAACATATCTGTCTGGGAAAGCCTACACTGACATATCACTTGTTTGAATGTACTGTCCTTCTTGGTTGAGGAGTGTAACACATAAACTGTAGTTTTTTCTCTAGAAAAAACATTCCTCTGCAATAAAGGCAATGTCTGGGTATGACAGGATGTCAATATGTTGACAAAAATAATAATGCATGTTTTCACTTTAAAGAACTGTTTTTAGCACTGACTTAGCAGACCATAGGGATCTGCAACCGCCTCATTTTCTAGGCTGAAGAGGTATCGATCCCATTTTTTGTTTGTTTGAGTGTACAGAGCTATTAGTTCTATTGTGGTGCATTAATGTGCCATGGCAACTTTTATGAACTCCAGGCAATATTACAAACATAGGCAAGAATATATGAAGATTTTCTTCAACAAGGCTAATGTAAAACTTTCTAATATTAGACAATTATATAAATCCTGACTATATAAAGGAACAATTATACTGTACAGCGCAATATGAGATGTACTTAGGTCTGCCACCCTTAAGCAAATCATGTTAAGAACTTCCAAGAAAATATTTATATCTTAGTTTGCTAGGATTTATGGTGCTCTTACTAAGTGTTTTGAGCTATATGGAATATCTTCATATAATTTACTCTTCAGTAATGGACTGATTTTCTTCAAATTAAAGACTCAATGTCAAGGGTTGATCGCGAAACTATTGTATCCGCATATAAAAAAAGAAGCAGATACAATAGTTTCGCCATCAACCCTCATGTCATGTATGATACAATCAGTTCTAGCACTTTTAAGTATTACCAAGGGGATGTCTTACTGGTGAAATTGACCATTATTTGTACAAATTAAAAAGCATTCCTAATATTACATTTTAAATGGAAAGAACATGCTTATTATATATCCCGAAGGCCTTAAAAAATAAATGACAAATTCTTTAAAATATCTAATTCTAACACTGTGTGCCTCGATTGATAAAAAATTTACTATTTTACATCTTTAGTACTAAAAAAAACCCAATTTTCACACAACTACCAACAAAATTCACCAGACTGAAAAATAAGCCGGTCTTGAAAATAAGCCACAAATCCTTGTGGAAAATTAAAACAAGATTCCAGGGTAGTTTGTTTGTCTTTTTTTTTTTTCAACGATATTGCAAAAAAAAAGAATTGCTTTCTGGTAAAACTTTTTCCCCATAAAACAACATGACTATGAATAAAAGGAATATGTCAACATTGTACAGAATATTCTATCAGAAAAATTGTGATTCTATCAGTAAAATCAAAGTGATCACGAGACTCTATAGAAAGATACAGCTTGAATGTGTAACTGAAACATATTCAGACCAACTTCAGGGATTTTTCTTTTAATTTTGGCTAGAGAGTAGAGAATAGCTATAACACTGTTAACAAATCTACTAGAACACATCCGGAGTCCTGATCATCACTGAGGTTCATTACTCTGAAACAGAAGGGAAATGCCTTCCATTAAAGTATCTAATTGTTTAATGCCATTCTTGTGTAGAAACTCTAAGGAATAATTATTTCCATTGTCCAGACAAAAAGAAATTACTTTCAAATGTAACATATAGAAGAGTTTTTTGTTGTTCGCATGAAGAAGCTGTCCGAGTTCTGCTATGGGCAACACTGTAAACATGATACATTTCTAAGCACTCTAACCTTTACCTAAAGACACATATTATACCATGTGTCTCTTCTTTTTACCTCAGGAAAACTAGAAGCCCTTCATCACCTCTATCCTGACCTCTACAACCTTCTTGCATCCCTTCCCTTGTTTGGTTTTACTCTAATCACAATAAAATATGAGCAAACCAACACCCCTGGTATACCTGTTCAAACAGGGCACCTTACAAATGTCTCTCTTGGTTCTACAAGAAATGTTGAAAAAGCCTACCAATGAGCAGTATGAAGATCACTGTAACCATGCCAACCATTATGTAGCTTGAAGAAAGTAAGTTGACTGCTTCTTGAGTTATTGTCTGGAAACTGACAGACTGATGGAAGGACTGATATCAGAAAAACAATATACCCTCCTTCATTCAAGCTGGACATAGTAAAAGACTGGTAAATAATGAATCTCTTTTTTTCTATCAATGCACTGAAGAAAGAAAAAAATGAGTTTGATAACTGATGGAGTTACAGTATACAGACACTGTAGCTACTCCTGGGACTACATGCCAGCTGTAAAATGGTGTTTTACCATATATGGAAACTTGTGTATTTCAGCTTCTATTTCATTAATTCATCAGGAAGTGATCCCTGATTTCTCAATGGACAGCCGACATGCAAGAAATACATGCTTACAAAACAGACACATGTTGTATCATTACAATAACTAAATGAGAAACATATGAAACATGATAGCGAATACATTTGGCAGAATATAATACATTAGTTTCCTCAAGATTGCCTGAAGAAGTCCCTCAGAGACCGCCATTGCCTGAAAACAGCAGTAAAGGTATGAATAAAGTATGAAATGAAAATTGAGTTTTTATAGTTTTCTCTCCTGCTAGTCATAATAAGCATCATGCCTTTTTAATTTGTTCACAGAGTAAAGATTGAACAGAGAATGCATGTATATTTGCTCCCCTTCCATTCAGATGTAGAGTAACTGAAGTTTGAAGCTGCAAAAGAGATCGTTACATGTATGTGACATTGTACCTAAGGATATATAATACTGCTGAACACTTCCTAGCCATTTTAAACATACATTCAAGAAAGGTGGTCAATTGTGAATAACTAAAGAGCAAAGCACATTTACCCATATGAAACGCTTGAGTGCCAAACTTAACCATGTCAAACACTAATACCAGAAATATGAGTGCATGACATTATGGCCATGTTAAACACTATACATGTGGTTCAAGACAGATGCCCGGCCATATGAAACCCTAGTGCTATACAAAATGGCCATAAACAACTCTGTTTCATTTAAGTTCAATACAAATACCCATGTGAATCACTAGTTCGAAACAAATGACCATATAAAACATTAGTGCCATACCAAGTGCCATATAAAACACTAAGTACCATACCAAGTGCCATATAAAACACTAAGTACCATACCAAGTGCCATATAAAACACTAAGTACCATACTAAGTGCCATATAAAACACTAAGTACCATACCAAGTGCCATATAAAACACTAAGTGCCATACCAAGTGCCATATAAAACACTAAGTACCATACCAAGTGCCATATAAAACACTAGTACCATACCAATTGCCATATGATACAAATATTTAGTGCAAGACAAAGGCAATATGAAATACAAGGGCCATACACAAAGCACAACAGATGAACACATACATTACACAAGTGCCACACAAATAGCCATATGACAAACTGTAGTTCAATACAAAATTAATGACCATATAAAACACTCTAGTGCAAGACAAATTGACATAATGTAACACTGATGCCAGACAGATGGCCAAATGAAATCCAGTGCCAGACAGATGGCCACATGAAACCCAGTGCCAGACAGATGGCCAAATGAAACTCAGTGTCAGTCAGATTGCCACATAAAACCCAGTGCCAGATTGATGGCCATGTGAAACACTATAATGCAAGAGAGATGGCCTGTAATGACTTATTGAGTTCAAACAAAATATAAAACCCATACATTACAGGCCAGTTTGGCACGGAAGTCTGTACAGCACATGAGAGGTCTGAGATAAAAGCCTGTCCTTGCACATCAGCAGCAGACATGTCATTTTCCTTTATAAGTTACAATTCAATTTAGAATTATATTCCACAAGTAAAAGTCTGCCAGAACTTCTAATGATCATGCTGTTTGTAGAAATTAAATCCAAGCTTGTTATAATAGCTTTTTTCAATCTTACAAATAGGTAACATTTCTTTTACAAATAGGTAACATTTCTCTGAATTGCCACTGACAATGTCAAATTTGAGAAGGCAGCCAAAGTCTCAGATGTATAGCAAGTGTAATCTGATCTGACACTTTTCAAGGTCAAAGTATAGTTACACAACATTCCAACCATTCCCAGGCAAAATGATCACAATGGTCCACCATGGTCATCAGGGTAAAAAGTTACGCCAGTTACTGTTTAACATTTCA